>MNCI01027383.1:1589-24209 GCA_015680685.1 Gnetum montanum
CAATAAAACCATGTACTGCAAGGTTTATCCAATCAAGTTCGTCTTTATTGCCGTACACAACTTGGGTTCAGGTTACAAGCTGCTCGAATAAAGAGCCGTTCACTCTAGGACTCCTACTGTGGGTACATGGGAAAAATTCTAACTCTGGAGTGATCAATCTGCCAGAGCTTCGCTACTTCTAGCCAGGATTGGGAAATAAGGGGAGTGCCGCCTCTTATTTATAGATATGACGGCGGACCGCGATATCGCGGCACAGTGCATGTCGCGTCTCATCAACTAAGTTGAAAGGAGAAGATTCGAAAGATTGAGTGTGGTTGTGCATTTGATGAGGCATTTGTTACACTCACTTGTGTAAGCTCATGGAAAGGTTTGACTTGTGTGTTGACTAGTTGCTTTTTGTTTGGGCTCCTAGGTTTGTAGATTAACATGGCCCTAGAAGGAAAGGTTTTGTAAATGATGTAAGGCCCTTCTCACAACATCTAAAACTTAGTTCGTTGAGGTACATGTGTGGGGTTTCAGTAGAGGACCTTATCTCCTGGTTGAAATTTGACTTTCCTTATTCTTAGGTCATGTTGTTGCTTGCTAAATGCCTTGTGTAACTCATTAAATGATAGAGCCACAAATTGATTTTCATCTAGTAAGTTGATATTCATTAATCTTTCTTTTTGTGTTAGACTTAAGTTAAGGTCAAGGTCATAGGCTATTGAAAGTGTACAAAGCTCAAATCAAATAAGATGAGTTGCTAATTTTCCGTACACTAGCTCATAGAGAGAGTAACCTATAGAGAGCTTCTAGGTGGAGCAGTAGGCCCAAAGGGCATAGTTGAGTTTTGTGCTCCAATCTCTTCTATATTTGCTAACTGTTCTCATTAAGATCTTAGTGATTTCCTTATGTAACCTCAACTTGACAATTAGCTTGGGGGTCGTAAGGTGTTGTTAATTTATGCTCAACTCCCAAGCGTTGCATGGGCTTCTAAAAGGTAGTGCCTGTAAAATGGATTCCATTGTCAGAAATCAATGCATGTGGCACACCAAATCTGTTTACAACATTCTATTGTACAAATCGAGTAGCAGTAGAAGATGTATAGTCAGTGATGGTTGCTGCTTATGTCCATTTCTTATAATAGTCAATGATGACTATGATGTATGCCTTTTCATTTAACATGGGCGTGATGGGACCCATGAAATCAATGCCCTAGATGTCGAAGGGTTCCAATGGTGGGATCCACTATTGAGGATCCTCCATATGAGCATTCATTCCACCATCGCGTTGGCAACATTTACAAGAGCTGACAAATTGGTGAGTATTCCTAAAAAGTGTTGGCCAGTGATGAGAGCAGTTACTCTAATTATTAGAGTGGTTACTCTAGCAGTTATTCTAATTATTAGAGTGGTTACTTTAGCAATTACTTTAGCAGTTACTCTAATTATTAGAGTGGTTACTCTAGTGGTTGCTCTAGCAGTTATTCTAATTATTAGAGTGGTTACTTCAGTAGTTACTTTAGCAGTTATTCTAATTATTAGAGTGGTTACTCTAACTATTAGAGTAGTTTCTCCCAAGTCTATAAATACAATGCCCAGGCACACAATTGGGAGGAAGTCTTTCAGCAGAAAAGTAGCGAAACTCTTGTAGCCTGTTTGAAAGTTAGAGTATTTTCCAAGTGCCCGCAGTAGGAGGTTTAAGTGTGGATGGGTATTTATTCAAGCATTGATGTACCTGAGCACACCATTGTGTTGGCAATAAAGATGAGCTCTTTAATTCATCCTTGCAGCATTTGAGATTTGTTTTCTTACGCATTTATTTTATTTTTTTGTGTATTTATTTTATTTTATGCACTTTACATTTATGTTATTAGCATAGCAATTCATTTTGATCAATTAAGCAAATCGTTAAATTACACAAGCACAACCCCTTTGAGCATACATGTGACACTTGGTAGCTCAGAAATGACTAGCGTTTGATAGCCCAGCAATGTTTGCACTGGTTCAGGATGTGTACGGAAAGTGGGAACGGATGCTGGTGTTAGGATTAGTTAGAACTTAGTTAATGATTAATTAAGTTAAATTAGTTACCTAGTTATCTCTCTCTTTCCCTATTAGCACAGGACATAAAAACATAAAATAAAAATCATATGCCTCAAGCTTACTTAACCATACAATTGTGACATACAAGTAAGTTTGGGAAGACAACGATCAATCAACCCGTTCTTGTTCCACAAGGGTGCATAAGCACTTAGTCCTTGGAATTTGACCGGATCGTGTGTGAAATGCTCGTATTCGTATGGTTGAGCGTAGGGGTACCTCGCCACTCATCATTGGCACCATTGCCAGGGACTTAGTTGTTTGTGCGCTAATTAGAACATAGGAAATCATTCACATCATTGGAATGAACCCTTAGGGTTGATTGAGAAAATAATAAACAAAAATACATTGCACACTGAATAGACAAGTATGTCTCCTTCGTACGAAAGTGCCTCACCACCTAGGTCTGAAACAGGAAAAAATTAGTGGCGTAATACACATGACGTTGATCTGCCAGTTCCTCAACAAGTTCAAGTAGTATATATTCATCCCGATGAGTATATACCAGACTTCACCTTTATCTTCCATTAAGATGAACAACTGCGTTGGCAAGACTTAGAAGGTAACATAGTGTTACCTCCTAATCGTTTAGTCCCAAGCATGCTTCTTCGTGTCCTCACACGAATTGGCATGTCGCAAGTACATGCAGAATACATTGTGCAAGATCATGACTCGAGAGAATACCGTCCCACGGAGGGACAACATTAAAAGGATTTGCAACAAGAGAGACATCATAAGTCTTTGAAGGGTAAGTGGTCATAGGATGTCCCACATGTCTTAAGTGAAAATGAGGGTGGTGAATGTTCCTTCTCTTGACTTTGGCTAAGGGGTTATGTATCAGAACCTTCATTCCACTATTCGTAACCTAGGTTTTGATACCCACGGGCATAAAGGGTCCGAAAAAGGGACACTGATACATGATAAAGATAGACATTCTGATCGTAATCACGATCGAGTTCGAGAACACCGAAGAGAAGGTGGTAGACATCGTCATGGTGACAGTTCTCCTTCTTCTTCACCTTCATCATCTTTTTCATCCTCTTCTTTAGTGTCTGGATGCAGTCATAAAGAAAAAGACCATGGGGATAAAGTTAGGGAAAGTGGAAGTTATAGACAAAACAGCCAAGAAAGGGGATGAGGGCACTCTAGAGAGTCACGACATAGAAGAAGGGAGAGTAGGGAACAACGTAGGCATCATAGACGCCATGGACAAGACGATCACGATGAACCCCTACTCGCTACTTGAAGTATGTTGTACATAACTGAGGCTGTTAGTATTCCAACAAGGCACCAGAAAGATAGTAGGATCAAGAGATTAGATATGAACAATATCCCACGATTTGAAGGGGGATACAACACTGATCCTTAGAATCAGTTACAAGCATTCCATGATGCGTGTGCCTTACAAAATATAGAGAACGAATGGAAAAAACTTAAGTTGTTTCCATAGACACTAGTTAAAGAAGCAGAAAGCTGGTACTAGTCTTTAGAATTGGAATCCATTCGTTGGTGGAGTACTATGTTAGAACTATTTAATGACAAGTACCAAACGTACTCCCGAGTGTCTAACTTGCGAAAGCAAATCCAAGGCTAAAAACAAGGAGGACATGAATCCTTGGATATTGTCATGGGCCGATATTATGCATTGTTAAACTACTGTCCTGGCCATGGTTATTCGCAAAGGGATCAACTACGCCATCTCGTGGATGGGCTTAGGTATGAAACAAGAAGAACCCTTGGGACTTATGCCCAAGAAAGACTATCCAAGTTTAGGTCCCATCAAATTTAAAGGCTATTGGAGCAAGTTGCTAAGGAAGAAGATGAGCTAAGGAAGAGAGAAAGTGCGGAAGAGTATAACCGAGATCCTTCCCTCTGGAAGAGGAGAGTAAGATTTTGTGAGGATGAAGAAGCATCACCACTCAAAGAGATGGTGAATAGGAAAACTTTACCTATGCAAAAGTTGACATCAGAAGTATCGAAAAAGGTAGACCAAATGTGGGATTCCCTAGACAATAGATTCCAATATGTTCTTAAAATAATAGAGGAGTCTAGAGAGCAAGGTAGTGATCACGAAAAAGAAAAAAGAGAGAAGTTAAACATGCACGTAGCAAGGGTAAGGGCAAAGTTGCCATCATTGAAGAGGTTGTGGAGTCGGAAACAGATCATGATAGTGGATGTGAAATATGTCAATATAACCATCCTAAGGGATGTTGCCCTATAATCTCACATTTGCAAGAGTCTAGGGTGTATGCACTCAACCCACGATTGAACAAACGGCAAGCACCCTGAAGGTTACCTTACCCCTAAGGTAACCCAAAACAGTTCTACTAACCCTTAACATATCATCCAAGTGGAACTCCACCACAATCGATTGAGCAATATCAACATTGGCAACACCCACAATCATGGGGAATGCCACCACCAAGGCAACATTATCCTTACTGGCAACCTGACCCATATGGATATTACATGCAGCAGCCAATCTCCCCACGTGACTCTACTGGTCACATCACTCCTCAACCTCACTACCAAGCTTATGAGTATTATGGAACTCCCTCTTCTAGGGACGATATTCCATAAGCATATCATCCTTCTCATTTGGCAACATCTCTTCCACCAATAGCTCCACTACCACCTACTCCAGCTATGCAGGGTGAAATCCCTACCCAGCTACAACAATGTAATGCTACAAGGGTTGTTAACTCTCAACCTACTGTTGGTTCCAACGACCACATGAAGAAAAGACCTTTCTTTAGAACCAACAGACCAACCAAGCCCTTGCAATCACAAGCGGCTGATTCCTTAGACACCTCAGTATTAATCAAAACTTCGAAGCCTCTTTCAACTCAACCATTGCACTCAATGCATACGGTCATGCTAACACATGCCATCACTGATTGGATTAAAGCTGGCCACCTTCGCAAGAAATTCTCTAATCTTGGAAGTTCTCTGATATACTTACAAATTGCTGGAAATGCATTGTGCAAGGCTCTTTTGGATTTAGGTTCTGATGTTAACTTGATTTCTCAAAAAATGTACAAGGCCTGGAACCTGCCTCCATTGAAAAAGAGCAACATCTGTCCAAAGTTAGCTGACTAGTCCATCACAGTCCGATTGGGACTGGTGGACGACATTGTTACCACTATTTGTGGGTGGTCGTACCCAGCTGACTTCCTAGTGATTCAAGTGAACAACGGTAAGGGGGACTTCCCAATCATAATGGGAAGAGCATGGCTAAGCACCATTGACGCACCCCTAGGAATTTGTGATCTTCTCCTAGAAATATTAAAGGAAAATACATTCAGAAAGATCGAGAAGAAGAAAGTTCCATGCATCGCATATAATGACATAGGGTACAATTGTGTGCAGAGGTCATGGTTTGTGCAAAGTTTAACATTGCCTGCATATAATTAGTATGCACAAGTGATCAACATACAAAGATGCCTGTATGTAGCAGCCACACAACAAGAAGGCACCTAGTGGTTGATAGCTAATCAAGAAAGTAGTTCACTCATATGCATGGAGCCAACTGAGGGTTTGACTTGTGCTTACATCAATAGCATAGATGCATTAGAGCAAGTTCACCACCAACTTCCAAGTCTTAACCTTGAAAATGTCAACTGGGGAAAGTTGGAAATCCTTGAGAAATTTAAGCAAGAGCCCCTCGAGCTGAAACCATTGCCCACTAGTATGAATACACGTTCCTTAAAAATGAAAAATCGGTAATTATCAACACTAAGCTTACTCCTCAATAGAAAGAAGAACTGTTGAAGGTAATCAATAGATGGTCAAAAGCCTTTGCTTGGTCATATCCCGAATTAACTGGAATAGATCCTAGGATATTACAACATAGGATTTACACCGACCCCTCCATGAAGCCTCGAAGATAATCGTAGAGGCGTTTGAACCCAAAGTTGAAGCAAGTAGTCAAGGAAGAAATCGAACAGCTTCTGAAGCCTAGGTTCATATACCCCATTGCTGATAGTGAATGGGTTAGCCCCTTAGTTATTGTGCCTAAAAAGGGAGGAAAATGGACAGTGTGCATAGATTTCAGGCTACTAAATATGGCAACATTCAAAGTTCACTTTCCGTTGCCATTTGTTGACCAAGTATTAAAAACCATTGCAGGGCTCGCTACTACAGTTTTCTGGATGGATATAGTTGATATAATCAAATATAAATAGCCCCAGAAGACCAAGCCAAGACTACGTTCACTAGTCCTTGGGTAACATTTACATACAAACAGATGTTGTTTGGCTTGTGCAATGCCCTTGTGACATTTCAATGACTAGTTCTAAGCATCTTCCAACAACAGATAGGAAATGGTGTAGAAGTCTTTATGGATGATTTCTCCACCTATGGAGCAAACTTTGATCAAGCCTTGGACCGGTTGGAGCAAGTGTTAACAAGATGTGTAGAAATCAATTTGATGCTCAATTGGCAGAAAAGCCATTTGATGGTTCAAGAGGGCGTAGTACTAGGGCACAAAA
Source organism: Gnetum montanum (assembly GCA_015680685.1). Classification (NCBI taxonomy): domain Eukaryota; kingdom Viridiplantae; phylum Streptophyta; class Gnetopsida; order Gnetales; family Gnetaceae; genus Gnetum; species Gnetum montanum. The sequence goes on from MNCI01027383.1 coordinate 8,161, forward strand.
TCTCATACACAGGGATAGAGGTAGACCCTGAGAAAATCAAAGTTATCCGAGGAATTACCCATCAACTAAAAAATGTGAAAGATATTCGGTCATTCCTTGGACATACTGGCTACTATAGGAGATTTATTAAGAACTTTTAAAAAGTTGCCAAACCATTGGTGGAATTAACAAAAAAGGACGTACCTTTCAAGTGGACCAGGGAATGTGAGTTAGCTTTTTAAACTCTAAAATAGAAGCTAGTAGAAACACCCATTCTACAAGCTCCTGACTAGTCCAAACCATTCCATATCATGACTGATGCATCCAACTATGCCTTAGGAGTAGTACTTACAGAGTTAGATGACCAGAAGCATCCTTATTACATCCACTGTGCAAGTAGAAGTATCGTTGGTGCACAACTTAATTACACTAGCATAGAGAAAGAATTAATGGCTGTAGTGTTTGCACTAGAAAAGTTTGGACACTATGTATTGGGATATAAAGTATATATACATACATATCATAGTGCAATAAGGTTCCTCATGAATAAGCCAATGGTAAGCCCTTGTATCATACGATGGCTTGTAATCTTACAAGAGTTTGATCTTACGATGATCGATTGTAAAGACACCGAGAACGTAGTTGCTGATTATTTATCTCGATTGTGATGGGACAACAAAGAGGACAAGTATCTAATTTCTGATTATTTTCCTAATGAATTCCTCTTTGTTGGTGTAGTGAATAATCAATCACCCACAGAGATAAACTAGTACAGTAGCATTCTTACCTATCTCCTCACCCAACAAATACCACAAGAGTTAAACCTTAAGAAGAAACAACAGTTTCTTCACCGAGCCAAGTACTTTACAGAAATCAATGGGCAACTTTACAAAGTGTGTCCCAATGGCTTGGTTCGATGGTGTGTTCTTGATATAGATCAATTGCGAGTTCTCCAAGATGCTCACGAGGGTCCTTGTGGGGGTCATTATGTTAGGAGATGAACGACCATCAAGATCCTGCTTGTAGGATATTATTGGCCTACATTATTTTGGGACGCCCATCATTTTGTCCAATCTTGTGAGTGTTGTCAACGTGATGGGGGAATGACTACTAGAATGGAGGATCTACAACAATGGATCCAACTGTTAGAACCCTTTGACATTTGGGGAATTGATTTTATGGGGCCAATTACACCAATGTCCAATGGAAAAGCCTATATCATTGTTGTTGTTGATTACCTAACTAAATGGGCAGAAGCAGCTGCCGTTAAGGATTGTACATCATCTACAGCTACATTATTTGTTCAACAACAAATCATAAATAGGTTTGGTGTGCCTTGTGCACTTATTTCAGACAATGGTACCCACTTCACAGGTGCAACTTTTCGGAAATTAATGCAACACTTAGGGGTTGAGCATAAATTGACTACACCATACCACCCCTAAGTGAACGGTCAAGCAGAGGTTACCAATAGGGAGATTACGAAGATATTGACAAGAACTATTAGCAAGTTTAGGTGAGATTGGAGCACTAAATTGAGTGATGCTCTTTGGGCATATCGCTCCACATGGAAACTCCCTACAGGCTACTCTCCCTATGAGTTAGTGTATGGTAAATTACGAATGTTTCCCATTCAAATTGAGCTTCGTACACTATCCATGGCATGTGACCTCAACCTTGACCTTGATATAGCACAGAAACAATGGTTAGTAACCCTTAACTTGCTAGATGAAAACCGACTAGTTGCACTGTCATCTAACCAGTTGCACAAGGCATTCAATAAACAACGTCATGACCTAAGGATTAGGAAATTTAAATATCAACCGGGAGATAAGGTTCTCTAATGGAATCCCACACATGTACCACAATGTACTAAATTTCAAACATTATGAGAAGGACCTTATATTATTTATCCAACTTTTCCTTCAGGGGCCATGACAATATACAAACTTGAGAGCCCAGATAAGAAATTTTTGGTCAATGTACAACAAACCAAACCTTTCCAGGAGCTTAGGACAGCCAGTACACATGCTACCTCTATTGATGGACAACCTTGCTCACTATTTTAAATCTCCTCCTTCCAACTCAGTTGTGGGGGAGATGGCCACCTATGCTAACCATTTTAGGCCCTCAATTCTTTTTAAAGTTTTGTTTTACATAATTCTTTTAACACATTTTTCCAACTTTTCTTATTTTTTTTACACCATCGTTCATGTTTTTACTATTTCTTTGTTTGCTTGATTTACTTTTATTCATCATCCAATAAGTGCTCATGATGGTGGATTGCATTATATCATATTAATTGCTAATGTTTGGTTTTTACCTTTGAATTATGATGCTGATATTAAGGTATGGTTCTTTTGGTAAAACAGGCAATGAGTCCACGTCGTCCACTCATCCATACAACTCTATGGTCTTCTTTGGCTTGGAATTGTACAGTCCCCTTTTTCTAAGTAAATTTATTAATGAATTGGTGGCTGTGTACTTTTCAAACCAGGAAAGACTCAAAGGATGAAAAGGATGTGACTTCAAGAGGATTCGATGCATTTGTGTTGGCCATTCTCTTGGGTGCTTGGATGCTTGTTTCTTGGGTTTTCCACCATTCTGACATTGTTCGAAAATCAGGAAGCCGAGTGAATAAAAATAAGTTTTTGCATGGTGTGGTTCTCAAGCAAAAAAAAAAAAAAAAGGAGAAAAGTGAGAATTCAAAGCACACTCCTTAGACATAATAAAGCAATATGGGCTACCAGCATTGGTTATGAAATTGGAAAGACATGTTACCCATGCATGAAGGTTCCCTCTAACTAAGGCCCTTTCTCACTTCTTGCTTCTCCATCTCGCTCTCCTCAGGATGGTGGTCACTCTTTGTGAAGGCATTCTTGTTGCTTCAAGAGGATTGATTGGCCAAGTGTATTGATGCAAGGTCACTAAATGTTGCTGGTTTGAGTTTGGATTTGGGATAAAGTTCTACTTAGTCATCTTAACCATGAAATACACAAGGGGCTTTACACAACCTTGTTCTTGGGATTCCATTCCATTCTCTCCTCTCCATCTTTCTTCCCATTTTCCACTTCATTTCTGATTTTATCATTAGTTTGTTCTAGGTTGATGCATTGTTTTTCTTTGGTGAATTCTTATGGGTAAGTTTTTAAGTCTTGCTTCCAAATGATATTCCTAGAGCCTACAGACTCTTTGGTTTGTGGGTTTGTCAGGGCATAAAAGGCTGAGCTTGCTTTGGGGAGTACCCACTGGCATTCCTTTTTGGTGCAATTGTTAAGTTATTTTCCTTAAACATTTTCTGCAATCAATCATCTCTTGTTTCATCCCCATCCATGACATCCATTTTATTAGCGTTGCCATTGTTATTTTTTCCCATCTTTCTTGTTCCTCATATTTTTCCATCTTATATCTACTGGACGTTCACTCTTAGTTGTGGGGGCACTGGCACAAATTTTTTAATTTTCTCCATTTTACTATACGCCTAACCCCTACACCTTGGGTAGTCACCTGTGATAAATCTCTGAAACAGTTTCTACCATAACCACAACTGAGCCAATGTGCTTCATATCGAGGCAAGGTATCAACTACATTGTGGTTTATCTATCCTTGCTCATTTGTGATTGTGTTGTATGTGTAGATGGAGATTGATGAGTGGCGAGGTACCCCTACACTCCACCATACGACTACGAGCGTGCACATGCGATCCGGTCGAACTCCGCAGACTAAATGACTTAACGCCACAAGAAACACTTGGGGTTAATCGTTCGTTGTCTTCCCAGGCTTGCTTGTATGTGTCACGGTGTATGGTTAAGCAAGTCTGAGGTATGTGATTTTCTTGGTATTTTCGGCTTATCTTCTATGCTACCAGGAGAAAGGGTTGAGAAAACTAAACTAACTCTAACTAAGATCTAAGTCTAAATTAACTAGCGTCAGCATCCGTTCCCACTTATCGGACACACCCTGAACTATGCAACTACAGCTTACCAAACGCTAATCGTTACTGGGATCACCACACGTAACGCAAGTGCTCGAAGTGGTTGTACTGAGGCACCTATTTAGCCTACGTGTGATAAGCAGCCGATTCCTTAGCCAGCCGTACACACCCGTGGGTGCTCGTAACTAATTCGTACTTATCACACGTTCTTAGTCTAGCAATGAGCAGCCGATTCCTCAACTAGCCGTACACATTGGACCCTGGAGTTACCAAGCGCAGAATCCTGGAATATGCTATTGGGTTACCAAGCAGCCAATGCTCGTAATTGAGTCGTACTCATGCATTGCGTCAAGCAGCTGATTCCTTGACTAGTCGTACACGTCCGTAGACGCTCGTAATCAAGTCGTACTTAAACGCACTAGGAAAGCAGTAAATGAAAGCAATAAAAGAAACCACGTGCTGCAAGGTTTATCCAAACAAGTTCGTCTTTATTGCCGTACACAACTTGGGTTCAGGTTACAAGCTGCTTGAATAAAGAGCCGTTCACTCTAGGACTCCTACTGCGGGCACATGGGGAAAAATTCTAACTCTGGAGTGATCAATCTGCCAAAGCTTCGCTACACTAGCCAGGATTTGGAAATGAAGGGAGTGCCGCCTCTTATTTATAGATATGGCGGCGGGACGCGATATCGCGTACGCGATATTGCAGGAGAAGACGCGATATCGCGGCGGCCGTGATATCGCTTACGCGATATCGCGGCCTAGTGCAAGTCGCGTCTCATCAGCGATGATATAAACAATGGACTGGGCTTGGAAGAAGCACTCAGGATGGACTGGAATTGGAGCATTTACGAAAGAAGCAAGTTCAGTGGCGTGGCTATGGATAACCAATGGAAGGCATAATCTTAGCATTGGCGGCAACATGCTTCATTTTCTCTCTCTCTCTTTCTCTACAAGCTGCCAAATAAAGGCTTGGATGTCATTTATGTATGAGTGTTCACCACAATGGTCATGAATACTAATGTTGTAATATGCTTATTGATCTGTTCACCAGACATGTTGAGTCTGTCATCCCATTCCACTGTCAGTTGTCAGTTAGTTAATAATCCCATACCTTCTCAATATTTTGTAAAGAACTTGTTTCTGTTCTTCTACACTCGAGGATGAGTTTTCATTTAGTCATGGGGGTATGATGAGAGTAGTTACTCTAATTATTAGAGTGGTTACTCTAGCGGTTACTCTAGCAGTTATTCTAATTATTAGAGTGGTTACTCTAGTATTTACTCTAATTATTAGAGTGGTTACTCTAGCAGTAATTCTAATTATTAGAGTGGTTACTTTAGCAGTTATTCTAATTATTAGAGCGATTACTCTAATTATTAGAGTAGTTTCTCCCAAGTCTATAAATACAGTGCCTAGGCGCACAATTGGGAGGAAGTCTTTCAGCAGAAAAGTAGCGAAACTCTTGCAGTTTGTTTGAAAGTTAGAGTATTTTCCAAGTGCCCAAAATAGGAGGTTTAAGTGTGGATGGATCTTTATTCAAGCATTGATGTACCTGAGCACNTTGAGCATACATGTGACACTTGGTAGCTCAAAAATGACTAGTGTTTGATAGCTTAGCAGTGTTTGCATTGGTTCAGGATGTGTACAGCAAGTGGGAACAGATGCTGGTGTTAGGATTAGTTAGAACTTAGTTAATGATTAGTTAAGTTAAATTAGTCACCTAGTTATCTCTCTCTTTCCCTATTAGCACAAGACATAAAAACGTTAAAGATATAAAAATCATATGCCTCAAGCTTACTTAACCATACGATCGTAACATACAAGTGAGTTTGGGAAGACAATGATCAATCAACCCATCCTTGTTCCATAAGGGCGCATAAGCACTTAGTCCTTGGAATTTGACCCGATCGTGTGTGAAATGCTCATATTCGTATGGTTGAGTGTAGGGGTATCTTGCTGCTCATCAGCTAGTAATGTCCTACCATCAGGATCTTAATGGCCATGTGTCTTCCTGCATAATGGCCCCCACAAGGACCCTCATGAGCATCTTGGAGAACACACATTTGATCAGCATCAGGACATACCAATGAACCAGGCCATTGGTGCACACCTTTTAGAGGTGCCTGTTGATTTCCATGAAGCATTTCACCTAGTGAAGAAATTCTTATTTCTTCTTGCAATCTAGCTCTTGTGGCATCTCTTGAGTGAGAAGATAGGTGAGAATGCCATCATACCATAGAGGCTTAGTGGGCAATTATTTAGTTATAGCCTTGGCAAAGAGGAGTTCATCACGAAACTGATTAGATAGTGGGCTTTCCTCCTCTTTGTTATCCCATCTTAATTGAGACAAGTGGTTAGTGACCACATTCTCAGTTCCCTTTTAATCTACCATTTTAAGATCAAATTCTTGTCAGCCACTTTATGACACGGGGGCTCATCATTGGCTTATTCATCAAGAAGTAAATTGCACTGTGGTCTGTGTGCATGAACACCTTGTATCCAAGCAGATAGTGCTTGAATTTCTCAAAGGCAAACACCATTGCCATCAATTCTTTTTCTACAGTGGTGTAGTTTAGCTGTGCACCCACAATGTTTCAACTTGCGCAGTGGATGTAATAAGGATGTTTTTGATCATCTAACTACATATGCAAACCTCCAAGGCATAATTTGATGCATTTGTCATGACGTGAAATGGTCTGGACCAGTTTAGTGCTTTTAGAATTAGAGTTTCTACAAGTTTCTCCTTCAGCTATTAGAATGCATTTTCACATTTCTTAGTCCAAACAAATGGAACGTCTTTCTTTGTTATCTCGATCAATGGTTTTGCGATCTTAGAGAAATTCTCTATGAATCTTCGGTAATAACCAGTGTGTCCAAGGAATGATTGGACATCTTTTACAATTTCTAGTTAATGGGTAGTTCTTTGGATAACCCTAATCTTTTTAGGATTGACCTTAGTCCTTGCTTATGAGATTCTGTGCCCCAACACAATGCCCTCTTGGACCATCACATAGCTCTTTTTCCAATTGAGTTAAAGGTTTGTCTCCACACACCTTTTAAGAACTTACTTAAGGTGGTCTAAGGCTTACTCAAATGTAGCCCCATAGGTGGAGAAGTTATCCATGAAGACTTCTACCCTGATACTAATCTACTACTGAAAAATACTCAAAACTAGATGTTGGAATGTGGCAGGGGCATTGCATAGGCCAAAATGCATATTTTGATATGCAAAAGTCCCCCTAGGACTCATGAATGTTGTTTTGGCTTGATCCTTTGGCATGATCTGGATTTGATTATAGCCACTATAACCATATAGGAAATTGTAATAGCAATGCCTAGATATAATGTTTAACACTTGATCCACAAATGACAACGAGAAGTGATCTTTGAATGTTGCCATGTTTAACAGCCGGAAGTCAATGCAAACTCGCTACTTGCCACCTTTCTTTGGCACAATCATAAGTGGGCTAACCCACTCACTATTCACAATGGTTTAGATAAACCCTACCTTGAGGACTTGTTCAATTTCCTCTTTGATGATCTGCTTTAATTTGGGGTTCAATCATTGCTATGTCTACCTCTTGTACTTCATAGCTGGATTATTGTAGATACGATGCTAGCATATCCTAGGATTAATCCTTGTGAGTTTAGGATATGACCAAGTAAAAGATGTTGGCCATTTATTGACCACCTTCAACAACATCTATTTTTGTGCAGGAGTAAGATTGGCATTGTGGATTAGTGGCTTACCATTTTTCAAAAATGCATACTCCATGCTAGTAGGTAGAGTTTTCAACTCTAATGGCTCTTGTTTAAAATTTTCAAGGATTTTAACTCTTCCCAATTAGTATAATCATTTGCATCATTAGAGAGTTGGTGATGTACTTGCTTCAATTAATCCATGCCTTCTACATAGGCACATGTTAGGCTCTCAATAGGTTCCATGCAAAGTGTTGAGCTACTCTCAGGGTTAGCTATCAGCCACTGGGTGCCCTCTTATTTTATGGCTATTGTGTATAGGCATAATTGAATCTCAAATATATCAGCACACTGACTACATGCTTTGATAGGTACACTATTAGTGGCCCATAGTTTTTGCACATAGTTGTATCATATCATTGTACGCTATGCATGGAACTTTCTTCCTCTTAATCTTTTCGAATGCATTTTCTTTATAGATTTTGTGAAAAAGATCTTAGATTTCAAATCATGCATCAAAAGTGCTCAAGCAAGCCTTTTCCATGATGATTAGGAAGTTCCCCTTACAATTATCTACTTAGATCACTAGGATATCCGGAGGGTAGGACCACCCACAAATAATGGTCACAATGTCCTCCACCAGTCCCAAGGGAATAGTGATGGACTGATCAACCAACTTGAGATAGATGGTGCTCTTCTTAAGTGGAGGTAGGTTCTAGGCTTTATACATCTCATGGGAAATTAGATTAACATAAGAACTTGAATCTAGAAGAGCCTTGCAAGGCTCATTCCCAACGATTTGAAGGTAAATAAGGGGACTTCCATGATTAGATAGTTTCTTGGGAAGGTAACTTGCGTTTATCCAATCAATTACTACATGAGTTAACATGACGGTATGCACTTTGGGAGGTGTTTTGATTTTAAGGGGACTTGAACAGATTAGATGCAAAGGGAGATGGAGAAGCAGGGTTGCCAATTGCAGGTGTATATGAGGGTTTAGTTAGACTATTGGTTTGGAAAAAATGTCTTTTTCATGATCTAGTTTCCAAACCAGCTAATTATAAGTTAATAACCCTCGTTGCATTACGTTGTTGTGGCTGAGGAAGAATTTCTCCCTACATTGATGGAGTAGGTGGTAAGTAGGTTGAGGGTGGAGGGGCATATGTAGAAGGATGAGAAGGATGATAGGGATATGAGATTTCCCCTCTAGTAGATGGAGAATGAGTTCTGTGATACTCTAGAGGGTAGCAATGATGTTGGAAGGTGGAGTGGTTGGAAGAATCACTTAGAGAAATGAATTGCTGAACATAGTACCCATATGGATCTGGTTGTTGGTAAGGGTACTACTTCCTTGGTGGTGGCATCCCCCATGACTATGGGTGTTGTCACTACTAGTACTACTCATATAGTTGTGGTGGATCTCCACTTGGATAGTAGGTTTGTTGTTGGTGGAATTGCTTAGGATTGCCTTAAGGATAGGACAATCTTCTAGGTGCCTGCCTTCTTACCAATTTGGAATTTAGAGCATACATTCCAAATTTCTGCAAGTGTGACACAATGGGGTAACATCCCCTGGGATGTTTATAATGGTAGATGTCACACCCATTGTCATCATTTGATTCAGTCTCCATAACTTCTTCTACCGTAGCAGCTTTGCCCTTACCCCTTTGGTAGGCACGTTCAGCTTCTTTTTGCCTCATATAGTTACGATCACTACTCTGCTCTCTTGTTTCTTCTACAATTTTTAGAGCAATTTAAAATTTTTCATGCAACGAATCCCACATTTTATCTACCTTGGTCAAAATTTTAGACATAGATTTTTAGATCGGCAAGGTCTTTCGTTGCAACACCTCATCAAGAGGTGACTCCTCCTCATTGTCACAAAAGCAAATCTTCCTCTTTTTAATGGAAGGATTCTTATTATATTCCTTGTTACTACTTCATTTCCTCAACTCTCTTTCTTCTTTTTCTACCTAGTCTATCATTCTTTGTATCTAATGGACTCTTAATTCTGACAGTCTCTCTTGGGCATAGACCCCTTTGAGTCCATCTATAATGTGGTGAAGTTGTTCCCACTGAGAATAACCATCGCTAGGGTAGTAGTGTATGAGAGAATAGTATCTACCCATGGCAGTGTCCAAGGGTTCATGTGTTTCTTACTTCCATCCTTGGATTTGCCTTCTTAGATTAGACACTCAGGAGTATGTTTGATATTTATCATTGAACAACTCTAGCATTGTACTCCACTTGCGAATGGATTTTGGTTCCAAGTACCGATGCCAACTTTCTACTTCCTTGATGAGCATCTTGGGATATAACTTTAATTTATGACAATTATTTTCAATATTCTATAAGGCACATGCATCATGAAAAGCTTGAATATGTGTTTGTGGATTAGAGTTATAACCCCCCTCGAATATGGGGATATTGTTCATGTTAAGTTGCTTGATCTGATTATCTTTCATGTGCTTGGTTGGAATTTTTTATTGCCTCTACAATGTTTAGCATGCTTCTAGTGGCAAGCAAAGGCTCATCATCATCATTATTTTGATGACACCTATGATGTTCTCTTCTACCCCTTTGTTTATGGTAATATTTATGATTGTCATTGTCTCACTATTCACCTTCATCACGGTTCTTCTTTTTGCAATGTTTGTTAGAACTAGAAGAAGAAGATGTAGATGAAGAAGATGAAGAGGGAGGAGGATTGCCACCTCCTCTATGTTTATCATGGCCACATTCATAAGCTTTTTTATCATCTTGATGCTTGCTTGCACCCCTGCCTTGACTCCAACTTTTGCCTAAAACAAGATTGTTGATAGTGGAATGTAGATTTAGGTTCAAGCCTCCATCACTAATATCAAGGGGTGGAGAATCTTCATGTCAAGTGCCCCCAAAGGAAGGACCCTCATTGTCATTTTGGTTTAGTAGGAATGAGGGGTTGGTGAACTGTTTCCCCTTCATAGCTTCATGGTGCTTCTCCTGGTGTCGATCTCTACTTCATTGTGTTTCAATGGGATGGTAGTCCTAGTAGTCATGGTCATGCACAATGTACTCTTCTTGAAGATCCTAGATGCCCAACCTCTTAAGAGTTTGGAGTAGCATCTCGGGCATAGATCGATCAGGAGGCATTATAATGTTGCCTTCCATATCTTGCCACCGTAGTTGTTTATCCTGATGTAGGATGAAGGTGAAGTCAGGCACATACTCATCTAGATGAGCATATACCGCCCTACATTCTTGAGGCACTAGTGTTTTAGTATCATCACACCTGTGAGAAGAAGACATTTTGTAATTAAAATAAGATATCGGTGTGTTTAAATTATTATATTTATTTTGAGAATGATTTTGACCTTAGGGTTCGTGCAATGATGCTAATGATTTTCACTATGCCTAGATAGCACACATTTCAAACAAAAAGAGTCCCTGGCAATGGTGTCAATGATGAGCAGCGAATACCCCTACGCTCAACCATACGAATCACTAAGCGTTCATGCATGATTTGATCAAATTCTATGGACTCTATGTTCTTTAGTACACTAGCCTCTAAGAAGTGGACTTGCCTTAATAGTTATTCGTTGTCTTCCCAATTACACTTATGATATGCAGAGGTATAGTTAAGTGTAATCGAGGTGTACAATTTTTAATATTTTTATGTTTTATGTTTTGGGTGGTTAAAATAAAGGATGAAAGGAATGAAGTAATTTAATTGCTAATTTAGCCTAGCTAACTAACTAATGTCTAACTAATCTTAACATAAGCATCTAGTCCCACTTTTCGTACACATCCTGAACATGTATAATGCTACTGGGTCACCAAATGTTAAGCGCTACTAGGATTGTCAAGCATCATGTGCATGCTCGAAGTGGTTGTAATTATGTGCTTAATTAATCGCTATTTAACCTAGCTAGCTTAATTTATTAATTAGCTTAACTACTTAAAAGCATTAAAAAAAATTACTAAAAACATTCAATGCATGAAGAAAATATTTAATTTAGCCAAACTACTACAAGGTTTATGAGAAAGCTCATCTTTATTGCTGTACATACTACCATGCTCAGGAATAATAGTGCTCGAACAAAGATTTGTAAACTCAATGACTTCTATCGCAGGCACTTGGGAAAATATTCTAACTCTAGGGAAGAAAAACTATAAGAGCTTTGCTATGCTAGGACTAATATATGACTCCAAAATGGTGCATCCAAGTGTTATATTTATAGGCTATCACACATCCCGTGATATTGGATATTTGACATCGCTTTTGGGTTCCCAATATCAGGTATTCGATATTAGGGCTTTGATATCAGATATCCTATATCGAAGCTAGACAAAATATACTTCATCAGCAACTATATTCACAATGTTAAGAATAGCGCAAATAAGCTAGCTAGAAAGCAATTTACAAATTTGAATCCAATAAGGGCAAAAAATCAATTTACAAGCTTATGAAGGCTCAAAACAAGAGGAACAAATACATTGACCATATTAGATGTATAAAGTTTGATGTCCAATGATATTATTTACAAACAAGGAAATTTTGAAGTAATATAAGGTCTATTTCCAAAGGTTACTTAACCAAGACTCTTAAGAGATGAAGTTGATTACATTGAATTGACAATAAAAATAAGAAACTTTATACATACCTTTGCAAGATAGAAAGCTCCCATGAAGATGAAGAATAATAGCAAATTGATGGGAATCATTGGTATTCTTGTAAAGATTTGAAAGTATATAGGAGATATAGGGATCATGTCGTTGACAAATTTCTTTAACTAAGATACAAGAGAAGGGAAAAACAACAAATAATTTGTGGAGAAGTAGTGTCTACCCATTCAAAATAATAAAAAAGAAAATAATAAAAAAGATAGTCAAAATTATAAGAACTATAAAAGCATCAAGCTTATGAGTCACATCATGAAGTTATGGGAAATAATTATGAAGTAATATTTAAGGAAAAAATCAAGAGTTTAATAGAATTTGGTTTTATGCTTAAAGGATCAACTATGGAAGCCATATTCTTACTAGAATAATTAATAGAGGAATATAATGATGCCTTTAGTATGACTCAATAACAAAATATATCACTAACAATGAGGTGTTAGCCTAGTGGTAAGATTCTTCATTTGGAAACTCTAAGTCATGGATTTGATTCTAGTGGGTAATGCTAAGTTATAAAGTTCTATGTGGACTGTATATCTTTGGGTATACCTATGTTTCAATTATTTTGGGTTCTAACATCCCCCTCCCCACTTTTCCAATAAAATATATCACTTCTCAATATATTTTTCTACAAATTAATAGATTTATTCACCCAAATAAGGGCGTTACACATGATTTAGGCTATCCTTGAATGCTATGGAATTAATGTTTTGCATGCTTGCTATTTTTCTCAATCTTTTTTGCTTGTCAAATTGGCCAATTCTAAAATAGTTAAGGAATCCTTGGATCTTAAAGTTTTTATGGATTAGTACAATACTTTTATTGATACGGAACAAAAAGTGGATTTTGATTCCAGTTCTTTTAATTATTCTAAAATTCCTTTCTAGATTAAATTAGAAAATTCTTGTCATATTTTTCAAACTGTTGAAAATGAAGTTATTAGTAGCATTGGTATAATTCTCAAAATAAAGTCAAAAACATTATTAGATGATGTGAAATGCACACATTATTTTGTAAAGATTTATTTATAGTAGAGGAAGACAATTAAAACTCAAGGTACATAATTAGTGATTCTCCCATTGGTGCTTGGTCAATTTATAAAGTTTATCTTTATTTTCATAAAAATGTAATATTTATCTAATAGATCCTATGAGTCTTTGGATGTAATAAAGCTTCATTTCATAATTCACAAGGATGTTACAACTATTTTCATTGTGAAGGCCATGTTATTAGGATTTATTCTATTCTCGATTAAAATGTTGTCTGTGAGGAAAGAAAATGATAATTTTTAGAAAAGACAAATAATGGTAATTTTCAATAGGCATAAGTAAAATATTCTACAACAAGTTCTCAAACTTTTACTAATCCTTTTAAATCTAAAGATGCCATTAAATTCTCTATATCTAAAGAGAATTCTTTTTTTTTTAAAAGAAAAAGACTTTTTTGATAGGGACTTGCAATGAAAGGGTTGATATAGAAAAATTTTACTTAGTGCAAGCCAAAAAGAAGAGGCCTATAGATATTAATCTAAATTCAAAAAATCCCTAAGGTACTTTTGTCTCTCTTTACTTATATTAATGTTCCAAATGCTTTCTCATCAGATAATGGCTTTTTACCTATTAGTGATATAGATTATGAGATAAATACTAAACTTGAAAAATCAAGGACGAAGACATCCTCCCCCACATACCAATGTTAGTTTTATCCTAGAACATTCAAGGCTTTTTTGATAGGTCATGAGCAAAGATTGCTAGGTAGTATCTTTCAAACTACCATTTATCTCTAAATTTTCTTTTCTTATAAGATATTATGATTTTAATGCATGATATTAATGTTGTACTCACTTTGGCTTTTTTTTTTTTGCATAATTAATAGTTTCATGTACATTCTATGGCTTTTCTAGCTTAATCCATCTTCAGCAGTTCTAGATTTGACATTCTATGTCATTGACAATATAGTTTCTAGTCTTTATCTTTAATGTCATTCTACTCTTTGACATCCAATGTCAATCTTGGTTTTGACATCTAACGTTACATTCCACATCAACTATATTTTTTACATTTGCTTCATCGACTCACATCAATTCTTTTATTAAAAATTTTTTAGAAGATTCTATGGATCTCAATGTGTTGTTTCCTCACGATCTACTAGGCATTTATGACCTATAAATAAAAGGATATCCTTAAACGAAAAAGGGTTAAGGACTACTTAAAGTCAATTAGAAATCAACAAAACACACAATCATTGCTTAATCTATGAATAAAGAGAAAACTCTTTATGCAACAAAAGTTCTTTCTATGATTGCTTTCTTCCATATTAGAATCTCTATGTGCTTTTTAGCTCCTTCAAGTTCTCTGATTCCCCTTTTTTCCCATCCTACTAATACACTATATCCCCTTCATGCTATCATCTTAACACACAGAGAATTCCATTGGATCTAAATCTACACATAAATATAACTCAATTCCCTTTGCATTAGATCTCACCAGTTCCTAATCTATAATAGTTCTGTTCAGTTGAGATATCTCCATTAGGCACATGCATTAGAGAAAGGAGATAGGGTAACATAACTCCTCATCATCCATCCTTGATCCTTCATTTCATCTTGATGGGTGATTATTGAATCTCTATAGGTTTCTTTTTTGGTTATTCTATTTTTTCTAGATTTTTTTTTTCTTTCTCTAGTTTGCATTAGTGTTACAACAGATTTGTTTTACTATCCCCTTGATTTAAGGATGTGGTTTATTTTCTTTAATTTATCACATCTATCCTATTTCATTTCCCAAATTTACTTTTTCTAACTAGATACACTCTGCTTCTTCATAGATCTCATTCAACATAACAATTTTCTTTTGCATTGGATTGTGCATACACTTTTTTTTCTTTTTCATCATATTTGCTTTGCTTTTACCAGCTATTCAATGCACTCTTTTTCACTTGTGTTTGGTAAAAGCACTACTTTAGATTATTGGAATTTCTACGGATTTGCAAGTGATTTAGAGATTTGTTTCTTTAAATCATTTGGTGACCATGAAATGCTTAGCTCATTTCATGTAGGATTATTCTAAATCTCATATTTATGATGATTTTGACCACAACAATTAGTTTTTTTTGGTAAATGCATTTTTAGAAACTCCGTTGTTTTTCCTACTCATGAAGCTAATATAGGAGGTGTTGTTATTTTAGTTAATAAAAATTGAATTGGAAAAGTTTGCACTTTGACTTTGATAACATTAAAAGAGCTATTTGGATTACTTGTTATAGTGAAAAAGGAAACTTTGATTTTTATAATATGTATGCTCCTAATAATTTGAAAGATTGATAAGAAGTTTAGAAATATCTTCTATCTCAACTTAAAGTTCCTTGGGTTATTAGAGGTAATTTCAATATAGTTGAAAGTCATTTGAATAAACTTGGTGGCTTTCCATCTAATTTACCTTCTTAAGAAAAAGAATATTAATGTATTTTAAAGAACATTTTTTTTCTTTCTAATGTTAGTTCTATATCCCAATATGATTCAAAATAGGAAAATTATACTTGGTATAATTATTAGCAAGGAGATGATAGACCTTATTATTGGCTTGATAGATTTTACATCTCTTGATGTTTCTTTTTGAAAATATTCAAGTAAAGTAGAAGTGCATACAAATACTACTTTATTAGACCATTTTCCTATCCATATTATCTTCTCTTAGATTTATTTTTCTTACATTCAAAAGTAGGATCTTTCTTGATGAGCAGCGAGGTACCCCTACGCTCAACCATATGAATACAA
>MNCI01027389.1:0-78292 GCA_015680685.1 Gnetum montanum
TTTCTGTTCCATAGTATGGCTAAATGTGCCAACAGTTTTAGAGTATTTTTGACTCATTTTGATGAGTATAGGAGATTATAAGATCTATGGGGATTTTTTTGGAGGCATCCAGAGGCTCCCAACATCAAAACAAGTAGTTTCACTTTTGGCCCTTACAAAAGAGACGTCTTTCCAATTCCAAAGACGTCTTTATAGTAGGTAGCACAAAAGAAGACATCTTTGAAAAGTAGCAAACGTCTTTCATTAGAAAAATAAATCTTTCATCAAATAAATACATCTTCGCAAAATGAAGACTAGTTGCAAAAAGACATCTTTCACCAACAGAAGACATCTTCTTAGAATGGAGGCCAAATGTAGAAAAACATCTCAATCATGAAAAAGATGTCTTCCATGACTATTAGCTAGTCATTTCACAAGTTCTAAGATGAATTTGGAAACATAGTGGCTATAAGAAGACTTCATTCTCATTGGGAAAAGTCCAAGCATTTGAACTATCATTATGTAATCATCATGCAATCATTGTATGGTCCTCATCATGCAATCATTTCTCTATTGTAATTGGTTAATGTGAACTATGCCTTAAAGTCAAAGGATCAGAAAAATAATTTTCATTCTTTCATTGTGATTATAATTTCCTTATTTCCCTATGAAGTTGATGTGCTTATTATGGGAAGGCATCTTGCTTGAGCTTCTTGAGATCCTATAGGATTGAGTGTTGGTGTAACACCACAACACTTCGCAATAGAGCTTAAGTTGTAAAGGTAGTGGGATCCTTGAAACCACATTTGAAGCTTGTCAAAACCTTGTAGGGTTGAGTGTATTCATAGCATCAAGTCATTTTAGTCTATAGCTTAGAGCTTGTACAGGGTGTGATACCCTTCAAATCACATTTTGTAAGGAACAAAGTCTAGAGTTATGCTTGCGAACTATCCTACAAGTGTGGACTACCCAAGTTGGGGAACCACATTAAATTTGTTGTATGTGCTTTTTCTCAATGATTTTAATTTGGGGAACTTATTCATCCCTCTCCCCCTCCCCCCACACACACCCCCTCCCTTTCTAAGTTCAACAATCCTTAAGTGGTGGTATCAAAGCCTGATGCTCTTGCACTCTACATCAATCTTCAAGAGTGAAAATGGAAGGGGTAATTAGCATCAGACACATCTAGACATGCTTCATCAATTGTTGTTCTCAATTCCTATATCACATCTGCTATAACAGTAAGTCTCTCATTCCATTCCTTACATTCAGATCTGAATGATGTTTCCTTTGAAGAAACGTATAGGATATTTTTTCATGAAGTTCTTTCTTTCCAAAATTTATGCATTGAGATAATAGATGTTTTACATTCCAAGGAAATAAAAATTAAAGTTCTTAATGATGAATGTTTTTATCTTAAGAATGAGAACTCAGACCTTAACGCTAAGATTCAAAAACTAACCAATGTGATTAAGTAGAAGAGTAAGAGCTTCAAGGTAAGGAAAGAGGTAAAAACATTTTAAGTTATAATTTTGATTCATATTCAATAGAATGCCTAGTATGTGGTGGAAGAAGCCATGTGATCTTTAAATGTCCTAGTAATTTTAGGTTACAACAAAAGGATAGAAATGATGAAGCAATGAGAAAGACCAACTTCTACTCAAGTTGAGATGATGAAGAGCAAAGTGAAGAAAAGGTGAAGGATGATGCAAAGGATTCACACCTCGTCTATATGGCTCTCATAGATGATGACATTGATACCTCAAATGATGAACTTGATGAGAATGAAAGGTTTGATTTATTGTGTAATGAACTTTTAAATTTTTAAAATCTTTGCACAAGTTGAACAAGTAAAAATAAAGGATCAAGAAATTTCTTTGTTGAATATAATAATTTTAGATCTCACTAAAGAAATCTTAGACCTCAAGGCTAATAATAAAGGACTAACCAAGTTATGTGAGCAGATCAAGAAAGAACTTGCAAATGCCAAACTTGTGAATGAAAGGCTAGTCAAGGGAAAAGAGTCCCTTCAGATGGATCTTGGACAAGGAAGAAGTCCACATGATAAGAGTGGTCTCAGATGTTATACAAAATAGGAATAATCTATAGTAACCCCATATCAACCAAAGGTCACTCCAAAGAATGAAGAATCAATGGACACTACATCTCAACCAAGAGTAGCTCCAAGTTATAATCATTTTAACTACTATAGGAAGGTGAGATGTTGTTATTTTCATAAATTTGGCCATAATAAATGGGAGTGTAATTTAAAATATTATCACATGAGCACTTGGTCATATCATAGGACTCCTTAGAATTATCCAAATGTGCCTATAAAGGATTTTTCGTAGGTTAAAAAGGATATGAAAACAAATCAAGGAGGAGTCAAGAAATATTGAACAACTCAAAAGAATGAGGGAGTTCAAAAATTTTGAAGAACGAAGAGGAAAGGGATCCGAACTTTGAAAATTTTAAGAAGCCTATGCAAGAAGAGAAACCTTGAAAGAGGAACTCATTCTCTAGCACTCTAGGCACCTTCATTCTTAGTTGCAAGTAAGGTAAGTCAAGGTAAGTTTTTATTTTCTTGCTTGCTCTATATCATGTCGGTATTTAATTTGGAACGAATAAATTGTGTTGATGTGTGCGTACTTCATTTCAAGCTATGGGATGTTAGCTTTAGTATTCTACAAATGCTAAGATATTTGGTATTGTTAGAATATTTGATTATGACAGCTCTTATGAATGTATGAGAATGATGTGATTAATCTTATTATTAAATGAAAGTTTGTGGTTCTTATAAATTTTTAAAGTTTTTATTAATAAATCATCGTTTAGAATGTATTGGTTTAAAATGGTTTAAAAATCTTGGACCAAAAGCTCTTTGTTCAACAATTATTACTTTTTCAAAATATATGTCTTGTGCTTCAAACCCTTGATTAAGCTATGGCATTATTGCTTTCTTATGAAATCTTAAAGTTTGGTTGTTTTCTTAAGAATTTTTTTTAGTAATTGAAGTATTTAAATTGGTCCCTATAACGTAATTCATGTATCTTCTAAAGATAGCTACATTGCAAAAGGAACTCCTTAAGCATATGAATTATTTGCTATCTTTATGAAAGGTCTTTCTTTCAAACTTGATCTTGGTATGGCAATCCAAATTTCTAGGGACATCTCCTAACTCTCATGTATTTCTCAATGGATGTATGATGTTTATTTATGTTTTATTATGTTAATGATGATTTCAAGCTCTTATGCCATGTTTTGGAGTGTTTTAGACTTATTTTGATGAATCTAGAAATTTTCAAGGGCTATGGTGACTTGTTTGAAGGTGTATGAAGGTTTTAGACCTCAAAATGAGCATAGATATTTTTAGCCATGGTAGGATAGACATCTACTATTTATTCAAAGTTATTTCATATGGTTTTTAATGGACATTTAGGCATTTGAGTTGGTACCTTTAATGTAACTCATGCATATTCTGAGAAAATAAACATTTCAAAATGATACACTAATGGGAGACAGTCTCCACCATTGATCTTATAATTTAAATGCAGCATGAAGATCTTAAAAGACTCAAGTGAGAATAAAAATCTCTCTACAATAGATGCATTATGATAATAGGAAGAAACTCAAGCATGTATGTAGGAGGAGAATGTACCTCATCAACAATTATCATTCATAAGCCATCGATGTTGGGGGAGTCTTTTGAGACTTTGACCAAAAGACACTCAAATAACAAAGATGAGCAAGAAAATGATTATTCTTTTTATGCTAAAGCATTTGAGATAAAAGTATGCTTTTATCAAAACATCCTTTGAACATTTTACCTTAAGATTTAATTCATGGTTTAGGTATTTACATTTGGTATTGCTAGTTACAAATTGTGTGATATAGATATTTTTAAGAAGTATTATGGTATTATTTCTTACACATATACTCTCCTTATCATAAAAATTTCTATGCCTTTTTATTTTCGTGATGTTTAAAGAAAAGAAGAAGGAGAATATTGGAAAATTAAAAATTCATGCAATATTTACAACTAATGGCTTATTGGTTTAGGGACAGGTGACTTGATCTTCAAGGATCATACTTTACTTCAAGCTTTAAGTTTTTAAATATTCTTGAATATCAATTGAAAAGCTTGGATTAGTTAATTTTTAACTTTTTAAATACATAAGGGGCAGCTCTTCTTGTGATGAATCGTCATTATGTCACATTGATGAGGCCCCGTTAACGTGGACTTGTCAATAGGCCCCCATCAATGCAACCTTGTCTACATGGTGTTGCCCCACGACAGGGCCATGTCGATGTAGCATTTGCTACATCTATGGGGCCCCATCGATGTGGCTCCAAAATAAATTCTATAAATACCCACTCACCAACCATGTTTATGCGGAGTTAAGTCATATTTGTAGTAGAGCTTTTGTAGTTTTCTCATTTGAGAGTTAGAATATTTCTCTGAGTATCCATAGTAAGAGTCAGAAAGTGTATGGATCTTTATTCAAGCACTGTTGTACCTAAACATACCTGTGTGAATGGCAATGAAGACGAGCCTTTTAATCAAACCTTGCAGCACTTGGAATAGATTAATGATTTATTTATGCATTTACTATTTTTACTAATTATGTAATTAATTAAGCTAAATTAAACTTCAAGTGATTAGTTAATTAATTAAGTAAAATAGATTAAACACATAAGTGCGACTACTTCAAGCATAATCATGTATTCTCTTGCTAATCTTAGCAGCATTATTCCTTGGTTCACCCAATAGCATAAGTGCTTGGTTATCCTAGTAATGGATATGTGGGTTCAGAATGCGTATAAAAAGTGGAACTAGATGCTTATGTTAGGACTAGTTAGAGATTAGTTAACTAGTTAAATTAAATTAGTTATTAAATTACTTCATTTCTCTATTTTAAGCACCAAGAACATAAAACATAAAATAATAAAAATCAGATGCCTCGATTACATTTAACCATACCTTTGTACATCATAAGTGTAATTGGGAAGACAATGAATGATTGTTAGGGTAAAGTTCACTTCCTAGGAGACTAGTGTACCAGAAGACATAGAGTTTATGGAATTGGACCTTATCACACATGAATGCTTCATGATTTGTATGGTTGAGTGTAGGGGTACCTCAACTACTCATCATTGGCACCATTACCAGGGACTCTTTTTATTTAAAATGTATCCTGTCTAGGTTTAGTAAACATCATTAGATGAACCCTAAGGTCAAAATCATTCTCACAATAAATATAATCACATAAGCACATTGATATCTTATTTGTATTACAAAATTTCTTCTTCTCACAAGCGTGATGATACTAACCTACCGATACCTCAAGAATGCAAGGTGGTGTATATTCATCTACATGGGTATTTGTCTAACTTCACCTTCATCCTACATCAAATTGAACAACTATGATGGCGAGATATGGAAGGCAACATTATAATGCCTCTTGATCAATCTATGCTTGAGATGCTACTTCAAACTCTTAGGAGGTTTGACATCCAAGATCTTCAAGAGGAGTATGTTGGGCATGATTAAGGCTACTGGGACTACTATTCCACCAAAACACAATGTACGAGAGATCAACACCAAGAGAACCATGATGAGTTTATGAAAGGAAAACGGTTTACCAATCCCTTGTTCTTCATTAACCAAAATGACAATGAGGATCCTTCCTCTAGGGGATCTCAACATGAATATTCTCCCCTTGTTATTGGTGATGGGGATATGGCTCTAAATCTGCAATCCACTATCAATAATCTAGGTTTAGGTAAAAATGGTAGTCAAGGCAAGGGCTCAAACAAGCATTAAGAGGATAAGAAAACTGATGAATGTGGCCATGAGAACTGAAGAGGAGTTGGTAGAAACCATGGTGGTGACAATCCTCCTCCCTCTTAACCCTCTTCATTTGCATCTTTTTCTTCCTCTTCTAGTTTTGACAAACACTATAGAAAGAACAACTGTGATGGAGGTGAATAGCATGACAACAATGATGATCACCAAGCTCATCATGAATGAAGGGGTGGCAGAGGACGTCATCAATGTCATCAAAATAATAATGATGATGAGCCTTTACTAGCAACTTGAAGCATGCTAAATATTTCAAAGGCTGTAAAAATTTGAACCAGGCATGTGAAACATAGTTGGATCAAAGGACTTGATATGAACAAGATTCGCAAATTTTAGGGGGGATATAACTCTAATCCAAAAACACATCTTCAAGCTTTTCACGATGCCTATGCCTTACAAAACATTGAAAATGATTGGCAAAAACTAAAGATATTTCCTAAGACACTCATCAAGGAAGTAGAAAGCTAGTACTAGTCCTTGGAGCTGGAATCCATCTACATGTGGAGTAAAATGCTAGAGCTATTTAATGATAAGTATCAAATGTACTTCAAAGTGTCTAATCTGAGAAGGAAGATCAAATGATGAAAGAAAGGAAACCATGAACCCTTGGATGCCACCATGGGTAAATACTATTCTCTCACACACTGATGCCCTAGCCATGGTTATTCCTAGCGAGAACAACTTTGTCATATCATAGATGGAATTAGATTGAGAACTCTTGGAATCTATGCCAAAGGGAGACTATCCAAACTTAGAGCCCATAAAATTTAAAGGCTAATTTAATAGGTACCAAAAGAAGGAGAAGAGTAGAGGAAACATGAAAGTGTAGAGGAATACAACAGGGATCCTTCCATCAAAAATAGGGAGGTCCAATTTTGTAATAGTGAGAAAGAGTCATCTCATGATGAGGTGATAAATAGAAAGACCTTGCCAATTCAAAAATCTATGCATAAAAGTTTGGCTAAGATGGATAAAATGTGGGATTTTTTGGATGAAAAATTATAAGCTACTTTAAAAATTACCAAAGAATCACGACAGTAGAATAGTGATCGTAAACACAAGAGACAAAAAGAACCTAAACGTGCCTACTAAAGGGGTAAGTGTAGGATTGTTGCAGTAGATGAAGTTGTGGAAACTAAATCAAATGATGATGGTTGGTGTGACATCTATCAATATGAACATCCTAAGGGATGTTTCCCCATCATTTCACACTTATAGAAGCCTAGGGTGTATGCTCTAAATCCACAACTAGCAACAAGATGAACACCGAGCAATCGCAAGCAATTCCATTAGTAATAACAATATTATCCAAGTGGAACTCCACTGCAACCATACAAGTAATATCAATAGTGGCACCAACCAAAATCATGAGAGATGCTAGCACCAAGACAACAATACCCTTACATTCAACTAGATCCATATGGTATTACATTTAGCAATCCCTGTCTTCACGTGACTCTTTCAATCACGTTTATTCTTTCCAACATTACTACTACCCTCCCGAATACTATAGAGCTCATTCTTCACATTCCAAGAGGGATTCCACATTTTATCCTTATCCTCCTTCTATTTTTGCACATGTTCCTCCATCCTCAATGCAACTACTTCCTACTCCATCCATGCAAGGTGAACTTCCAACCCAACCTTAGCAATGTAACACTACTAGAGCCATCAATTTGCAATTGATTCATCAACTGAGGGGTTTAGAACCTCAGTCTCATAAATGACCATTATTCTTAAACAATAGCCCTACTAAGCCCTCACAGACTCAAGTGGTTACTCATCCTACTCTTGCCTCATCCTCTACAAATCATTCCATCAAGTTTCCTTCAAACCAAATGCTATCCAAAATCCATACTACTATGCTTACTGATGTTGTATCTAATTGGATCTGGGCTAGCAATGTTCCTAGAAAATTAGCTAATCTTGGGAGTTCTCTTGTCTATTTACAAATTTCTAGAAATGAACCATGTAAAGCTCTTCTTGATTTAAGCTCCAATGTAAACTTGATATCTCATGAGATGTATACTCCTTGGAACCTATTGTCTCTTAAGAAGAGAAATATTAGATTGGACTTGATAAACTAGTCCATCACTATTCCATTGGAACTGGTCGAGGACATTGTAACCACTATCTATGAATGGCCTTATCCTACTAATTTTTTAATAATCAAGGTTGAGAATTGTAAGGGGGACTTCTTAATCATTATGGAGAGGGCATGGCTAGGCACATTGATGTAAGAATGATCTTTCCCTAGAGATATCTAAGGAAAATACATTTGGAAAGATTGAGAAGAGACAAGTTTCATGCATCGCGTACAATGATACAAGGTGCAATTACATGTAAAAACTCTGGTTCATGAAACAAGCATCTATTTCCACATGCAGGAAATATGCACATGAGGCAGATATTCAAAGGTATCTGTACATAATAGCCACAAAGCAAGAGGACACCTAGTGGCTAACTACTAATTTTGATAGTAGAACAATGTGCATGGAACCCACTGAGTGCCTAGCATGCACTTATGTCATAGGCATGAATGAACTAGAGCAAGTTCATCACTAACTCTCTAATGATGAAAACACTGATACCAATTGAGAAGAATTTGAGATCCTTGAAAATTTTAAACAAGAGCCTCTAGAGTTGAAAACTCTACCTACTAGCCTAGAATATGCATTCTTAAAAAATGGCAAGCTAGTCATACTCAATGCCAAACTTGCTCCTAAACAAAAAGAAAAATTGCTAAAAGTGATCAAAAAATACCCAACAGCCTTTACTTGGTCATAGCATGAACTCACTGGGATTGATTCATGGATATGCCAGCACTGCATATACATTGATCGATCCATGAAGCCAAGGAGGAAAACACAATGATAGTTGAATCCAAAATTGAAGCAAATTATCAAAGAGGAGATTGAGAAACTCCTTAAGATAAGGTTCATCTATCACATTGTGAATAGTGAGTGGGTCTACCCACTGGTGATAGTGTCAAAGAGAGGTGGAAAATGGTGGGTTTGTATAGACTTTAAGTTGTTAAATATGGCAACATTTAAAGATCGTTTTCCATTGTAATTCATTGATCAAGTGCTGGATACCATATCTATGCATTACTATTACAATTTTTTGGATGATTATAGTGGCTATCACTAAATCTAGATTGCATTGAAATATTATGCCAAAACAACATTCACAAGTCTCTAGGGAACCTTTTCATATCGCAATATGCCTTTTGTTCTATGCAATGCTCCTATCACTTTCCAACTCCTAGTCTTAAGCATATTTCAATAGCAAATAGGTAGCAGAGTGGAAGTCTTCATGGATGACTTCTCCACTTATGATGCTACCTTCAAGCAATCCTTAGACCACCTTCAGCAAGTACTAAATAGACTTGTGGAAACAAATCTATGGATCAATTGGCAAAATACCCATCTCATGGTCCAAAAAGGCATTATATTGGGACATCAAATTTTGTTGGAAAGGATTGAGGTAGACCCCAAAAGGATAAGAGTCATCCTAGGAATCACCCATTAACCAAAAACTATCAAAGATGTTTAGTCATTCCTTGGACACACTAGTTACTACCAACAATTCATAGAGAATTTCTCTAAGATCACAAAATTTTTGGTTGAGCTAACAAAGAAAGATGCTTCCTTCATCTGGACCAAGAAATGTGAAAATGCATTCTAAGGCCTCAAGTAGAAGCTTGTAGAGACTCCAATTCCATGAGCACCTGACTGGTTCAAACCATTCCATATCATGAAAAATGAATCTAAGTACACCTTGGAAGCCATTCTTATGCACTTGGATAATAAGAAACATCCATATTACATCCACTATGCAAGTCAAAGCATTGTGGGTGCACAACTAAATTACACCATCATGAAAAAAAACTATTGGCAGTGGTGTATGCTTTAGAAAGGTTTAGGCACTAAGTGCTTAGATATAAATTTTTTGTGCATACTAATCATAGTGCCATCTACTTGCTCATGAACAAGCCAACAGTGAACCCCTATGTCATACAGTGGGTGGTGATCTTACAAGAATTTGATCTTATAATGGTTGATCAAAAGGGAACTGAAAATGTGGTCACCAATCACTTTTCTTGGACACGATAGGATAACAAAGAGGAGGAAAGCCTACTCTCTGACTAATTTTCTTATGAACTCTTCTTTGCTAGTGCAATAAATGAATAAATGCATGTAGAACCAAAATGGTATGATGACATCCTCACTTATCTTCTCACATAGGATATTCCACAAGATCTAGATCATAGGAAGAAATAATAGTTCCTTCATCGAGCTAAGAACTTCATGGAAATCAACAAACACCTTTATAAGGTATGTGCCAATGGCCTAGTTCATTGGTGATGCAAATCAATTCATGTTCTTTAGGATGCCCAAAAAGGCCCTTGTCGAGGCCACTATGCTGGGAGACACATGGCCAAAAACATCTTGATGGTAGGATACTATTGGCCCATAATCTTCAAGGATTACCACCAATTTATCTAATCTTGTGAGCAATATCAATGAGAGGATGGAATGACCACACATGTGGAGAGTCCTCAAAAGTGGATTCAACCACTAGAACACTTTGACATATGGAGCATAGATTTCATGGATCCCATCACACCTATGTCCAATGGAAAGGCATATATAATCATCATCATTGATCATTATACCAAATGGATAGAAGTAGCAGCCACCATTAAGTGTACATCATCCATTGCTACTTGATTTGTATAACAAAATGTTATGAATAGGTTTGGGGTGCCATGTGCACTGATTTCTAACAACAAAACCCATTTTATAGGTGCAAATTTTTAAAAATTCATGTAATTCTTGGGGTTGAACATAAATTAACAACACCTTATCACCCCCAATCCAATGATCAAGCAAAGGTAACTAACAAGAAGATTAAAAATATTCTAACAAGAACTAATAGCAAATATAGGAGAGACTTGAGAACAAAACTCAACAATGCCCTTTGGTCTTACTACTCAACATGGAAACTCCCTATTTTCTACTCCTCTTATGAGTTAGTGTATGAAAAACTTCCAATGTTCTCAATTCAATGTGAGCTCCATACACTCTCAAAAACTTGTGACCTAGATCTTGACCTAATTCTAGCGCAAAAAGAAAGACTAATCAACCTAAATGTGCTAGACAAAAATCGATTGGTAGCCCTATCTTGGAACGAAGTGCACAAGGCATTCAACAAAAAACATCATGATCTTAGAATACAAAAATTAAAACTTCAAACAAGAGATAAAATTCTCTATTAGAATCACACACACATACCTCAATGAACCAAATTCCAAACATTGTGGGGAGGGGCCTTATATAATTTATGAAACCTTTCCTTCTGGGGCCATGATCATATACAAACTTGGAAGCCCAAACAAAAAGTAGTTGGTCAACATCCAATAGATAAAGCCTTTCTATGAGCCAAAGCAAGCTAGTGGAACCAAGACATCAATGGATGAACAACCATGCTCAATTTTTCAGATCTCCTCCTTTCAACTCAATCATGGGGGAGATGGCCATACATGCTAATCATATCTGTGGCTCCTTAGTTTTTCTATTTTTTGTTTTACACATTTTTTCTTTGTAAATTATTTATTTTACACCTTTTTAATTTGTAAAACGTTTTTTTTATTTTACACCATCATTAATACATTTAAATCTTTCTTGAGTATTTTACACTTTCTTATATATTTTACTTTTCTTTAGTGTGATTTTTTAATTTTTGTTAATAAATGTGCTTTGTGCCAATCTGACATAGTGGTGCTATAGCTATTACTAATGGTGGTTTGTGATTAATGTTTTATTTGCTAATGTCTAGTTTCTACGTTTGAACTTTTGTACTGATGGCTAAGACATGGTTTCTTTTTCATGGAATAGGCAATGAGTCCATGACATCCACCCATCCTTCAACTTTATGCTTTTCCTTGTTTTGAAAGTTTGAGATTCTTTTCATTAAATAAAATTTTAATAAATTTATTGAAACACCACTAAATTTGGGCTACAATGTCTCGACTGCAAATTTTCCTAAGTATTAGAATGAGGCCACTTTCTGCAAATTTTTCTAAGTGTTGGAACTACGCTCTCCACTACCCCAGAGAATAGTCAACTCAATAAAGAGCATAGTCAGCTTAGTAAAGGGCATAGTCAACACAAACAGTTAATTTCATAGATTTTTCTAAGTGTCAAGCCAGTAGTAGCAGATTTTTCTAAGTGTTAGGACTAAATTCTCCATTGCCTAGGAGAATAGTCAAGCATAGTTGGCATGGATGCCCAATTTTGCAAAAATTTCTTAACTGTTGAGACTTCACTCTCCATTAGACTAGAGCATAGTCAAGCATAGATAGCATCAAGGCCTAGTTTTTTGTAGATTTTTTTTCTATGTGTTGAGACTATGCTCTCCACTTCCCTAGAGCATAGTCAAGCATAGTCAACTGGAAGCTAGATTTTGCAAAAGTTTTGCTAAGTCTTGAGACTACACTCTCCACCAAACTGGATCATAGTCTAGCATAGTCAAACAGAAGCTAGTTTCACTTGAAATTTTTCTAACTATTGTGACTACACTCTCCCCTAGTCTAGAGCATAATCAAGTGTAGTTATGCAGAACAACCTCCAAAGGCCTCTACAATGCAACATCAGCATCCACCTCAACTCCAACACATCTTTGGCAATAACACATCAGCATGCTCTTTTTTCCTCAAATTGTAACTACACTCAACCCCACTCCTGATAGTAAAAAGTGTAGTCCTAGAGTGTAGTCTCCAAATTTGTATTTTTTTTCACTTTTCAGGTTCAACACATCCATATGCAATTGACAGTGTAGTCACAGTCTTGCAGTTTTGTAGAGTCTATTAGAGCATAGCAAAGCATAACACCATTTTCCTTGGTGGAGAGCATAGTTGGGGTACATCATAGTCCTAACTATTCCATTGCCACATGGCAATTGATCCACACTTCATGCAAACCCTAATCCTGTAAATACCCTGACCGTTTACATTCTAGGGGTTGGCAAAGTTGGAGATCAGTTGGCATTTTTGCATTTCATTAGCATTTTCATGTTCGCATTTGGCATTCTTTAGGTGAAAAATATCCAAAGGCACACTAGTGAATTGGAGAGGTAGAGTTGCATACCACAGTCCACTATAGTCCACATCGCAACCCAATAGGACACCATAGCCCACGATACATCACAACGGCCAACCCAGCAAGCATGAACACCATGGCAAGCACCAAACTTCATAGTCCAACATCGCCGAGACTATGCTATGCTCTCCACTACACTTTTTGTACACTGCATACCTTCTCAACCCTTTTGGAGTTAATTATGCTCAACCCATTTGGGGTGGTATTCCATTTCTCTCTCCTACATTTTCTTTGCATTTTTGCTATTTTCAATGCATGGTCACATTACAACTACACTCAGGCGGCAATCCATGTCTACTGGCACCCTCATTTTTACTGAAACCCTTGACTACACTTGCCCCCCCCCCCCCCCCCCCCCCCCCCCCCCCCCTCTCAAGCACCATGACTATGCTCTGACACTGTCAACACCATTAACATCATGCTACCACTTAAACACTTAGCATTATTTTGGCATTACATTAGTAACTCCTTATTTGATTGAAAATACCATTCAGGACACCCCGTCTCTGCTTCCAGCAGGCCCTTACATAGAGTCAGGATTAGGTTATGTGTTTGTTGAAAGCTGGGTGATTCTAGCCACCAACATTTTTAGTCGTGAAAGTTTTGGGGGCTAGAAGGAGGGATGATCCATGTCCTTCTTCACTCTCCATTATTTTTCTCCTCACGTGCTCTCTACATCCCCATTGGTGTAGATTGGATGTCATTGTTGGTCCCTCGAGGATCCCACATAGCAACCCAAATTGCACTACTCTCCACTATTTTTCTAAGTCTCTGTTCTCTGAGCATAGAAAGCATAGTTGGTGGAAATTGTAGTTAGCATGAAGTGTAGTTAGCTCTCAACATAGAGAGCGTAGTCTTCACACTTGGCCATTTTTCTACAGTTTCAACACTTAGCTATTTTTCTATAGTTTTTAGACTTCGTCATTTTTTGCAATTAGCAACCTACAGTGCTTCCTTTCAAAACTTGATTTGCACCATGCATCTGGATCAACCTTCAACATCGATGTCTAACATACCTGACAACTTTACCATCCAACAAGAGGTCATTGTGCTTATCAAAAAATAAGACAACTTTGTTTGTGTGAAGATCTAAGTAGGGTTTCCTGTGGATCACCTTGACATGCATGCAAAATGGGACTTTAAATTAATCCATCGAGATGGATGGGAGTACATCCCATCCTCATTTGACATCATTCCACTCATAGAGTCCTATCATCGATTATTTTCCTAGCTCATCTGTGCAAATGAGCATGACATAGGGACCAACTACAAGGAAGCCCTATAAGATGAAGAAGATGAGTTCAAAGCATGCTTTGAATGTGAGAGCTCATTCCACATCATATTTCCACAATAACTCTCTAGAACAGCCCCTCCTCAATTTAACTTACCTTTCATGACATCATCTCAACCTACTCAACCATCCTTGATAGTAGTAAACATGCATGCCCAACCCTATGTTCACGTAGGAGCCATCTCTAGGCTTCAAACGACTCAGGCATCCTATGTTCTTCCTATTTTTTCAATGCCCTTGATGTCAATCCAATCCACGCATGCATGTCTTACCATGGTGACCATGCCTATAGCATAGCCAATGCATCAACTGCATCATGTGTCTCTACAACTAGCAATCTAGCCCTAGGTTGTACAACCAACACAATAGATAGCCCAGCCAATGCAACCAGTTGGCACATCTCAAAACTTGGATTAGGTGTTCCAGCTAATACAAAGTTTGACAAAGGAGGTTAGGCAACTCAAATCCTCTTCCTTTGAAACCATCAAGGTGGTGTACTTTTACCAAGACAACCCTATAAGTCCTATGGTCCCACACCTAATGCTACCAACTAGATTCCTGCTACCTCAACTCACCAAGTACACTGGTAAAGGGGACCCCAATGCACACTTGGTCACATTCAAGTTTGAGTTCCTTCTACTACAAGCTTGGTTGCATGCAATCATTTTCATATTTTCCATGTCACTAATAGGCAAAGCCTAGGACTGGTACCATGTGCTATCCAAGGCCTCTATCTCCTCTTTGGAGGACCTTTTAAGCCAATTTGTAATGTGCTTTAGGTATAACTTGAAACCTGAAGCAACCCTAGACCAACCCATCCAAGTTAAGCAAGGCCCCCTAGAGCTTGTGCCAAAATTCCTCTAATGTTGGAGTGCCTCACTAAATGAAATCCACAAGCCCATAGTAGAGACACACCTTCTGGCCATCTTCAAGGATGTAGTTAACGACTTCATCAAGTTAAAATTATACTAATTGGCCCCAAAGTCTCTAAGCTAGGACTTTGCTCAAAAGAAGAGCATAGAGGACATAGTGCAAGTCAATAAAGACTTAGCCTACATGGCCTATAGAAACTAGCATGCAAAGAAGCAAAATGCAATAGTGGAAACGATAGCCACACTTACCAAAGCAACCAACCAAGGCTCGATGACTAAGTAGCCCAAAGCCCCCAATCCAGTAACTCTAATACCTAGGCAATCAACCCACCTACATTAGCAAGGGCCATAGTGCAAGGTGCTCCAAGGTTCAAGTTTGAGTGCAAGGACCACTCAAAGTATATCCAATTTCCACTAAAACCCTTAGAGCTACTAGCTCAACTATTGAAACCTAGTCAAATCCAACACAAGTGAGTGTTGGAGGATGCCCACCAAAGGCATGATAGGTTATACGAGCTCCTAAGGAATCCCACCTTAGTAACATCAAATGAGTTTCCAGTCCAACAACATTTCAGGCTAGACCAATTCTATCATTATCACCATATGTTTGGTCATAGCATGGACTTCTTTCAAACTTTGCAAGATAATATGCAATGAATGATTGATAGGGATGAACTATTTCTTGATGAAATGAGCTAATCCAATGTGGATGACACCACCTACATCATAAATGCCATCAGTGTGGGTGTCAAGTCCAAATTGGCAAAGCAACCTTTTGTGGTTTGTGTGCCTACCAACAATGCAAAGATCCCCTTGGCCTCCACAACTTTAAGGCCCACCTTCATTGTCAAAGTTTCATCTTGGGCATTCACAAGACCCTTCATGGTCAAGGTCCCATAACATTCATCCACTCTAACATTAAACTAGCACCGATCATCTGCTACAACATTAAACTAGCAACAATCATCTACTATGATGTTAAACTAGCATGTCATAACAACAACTGCTAAGCAACTATTTGTCATTAATATGTCACAACAAGCTAGCCCCTCACCTATCCAACGCTCAGTAGTGAGAAACGTATCAGTATCTTCTTATTTAAAGGCTGACCCCACCAACAACATGGGTAGACCCATAAAATGGTAATGCAAGAAGTAAAACAAGCAACTTGTAAACCAAACGACTAGGCAATAACAAGACCAAAGAGCACTTAGTCTACCAAAGTTGATCCCTGTCTTTGCAGTCCTCATGATTGAAGTAAAGCCCACCACTAGTAAAACACAACCAAGCATTGAGGCTCCCAAAAAGGCTAAGCAAACCAAGCCCAAGTCCCCTCCATGAGAGATTCACCTCTTAGGCTACATGAAGGAGGTCAAGGCCAAGCTAATAGCCAAGGACAAGGATT
Organism: Gnetum montanum; assembly: GCA_015680685.1. Lineage (NCBI taxonomy): Eukaryota > Viridiplantae > Streptophyta > Gnetopsida > Gnetales > Gnetaceae > Gnetum > Gnetum montanum. The sequence goes on from MNCI01027389.1 coordinate 16,574, forward strand.
TCACCACTACACTGGCCCAAGTCAAGTAAATGATCAAGTAGAAAAACACAACATTAAGTTTGTATGACATGGTCATGACCTCATCGGCACACCAAGAAGCACTAGCCCAGATGTTAGCCTCCATTTCTATTATGGAGGACATCCCTAAAGATGAGAACACCATCCATGCAATGATGTTTCCCCCAGCACCATAAGAATTAGGTTCAACATTCCTAGCATTTCATGATGAGGCAATCAAGGTCAACCCCAAAGGAGGGGAGGCCACAATAATTCTAATGTTTATTAGCATACGTGTTGGGTAATGCATGATCTACAGAGTGCACATTGATGATGGTGCAACAATGAACATGATATCTTACTCCATCGTTAACAAGTTAGGCCTAATAGACGAGATCAAGCCAACAAAAATCACATGCCTAAAATCCTTTAATGGATCATGCATCACTATTAGGGGCATGATAATCATAACTTTCATGGCAGGAAAGCAGTTCCCCACCTTTGTAGAATTCACCATTATAGAGGAAATGCCCAATTCTAACTTGATACTAGCTAGGCCTTGGTTGGCCCAATTATGGATTGTCTCCTCTCCAATTCACCAAGAAATCCACCTTCCATACAAAGGTGGTGAAGTCATCATCCACAGTGATGACACTACCACTTTGGCCATCCATAACATCAAAATGGAGCAAGGATCAATGATTGAATTTCTTGGTGATCCACCTATAGTGGGCAATGCCACACATAAGGCTGACACACCCAAATGAGTGGTGGAAGCTAACAACCTTCCTAGGCCCTACATGCCCCCTAATCCACATCAGAATAGGATGCAACTACTTAACCAAGGTACCCCCTTGTCTTGAAATGCACTAGGTGCCTGCCTACCCTTTGCTACTATGCATCATGCATTTTTAACTTTCTCTTACATTGCATTTATTTACTCATTTACATTTAGCCTACTTGCTTAGGTTACGCATCATTTCACTTTGTTTGCACATTTATTTCCTTTATTTACTTATTCATCAACTTAGCCTACATATGAAAAACATCAAAATGCACATAAAAATCACAAAAACTACAATCCCAAAAACAAAAACTATCACTACAACCTTCCATGGCCTTAAATTGGCAATGCAATGGCCTGTAATGGCCTTAAACTAGCGATGGCCTAAGATGGCCTTAAACTATCAATGCATGGCCTACCATGGCCTAAAACTAGTGTCTACAGCCTACCATGACCTTAAACTAGTAACGCATGGCCTACCATGACCTTAAACTAGCAATGCATGGCCTGAAATGGCCTTAAACTAGCAGTTTACGCAATCCAAAATGGCCCAAAACTAGCAACACATGGGGCCTAGAATGGCCTTAAACTACTACTGTGGCTGAGAACGGCCCAAAACTATTACTTTTTGCATTTCTTTCCCTTAATTTGTGCATTAAAACAAGTGCCTCTTAACATTTTTTTTCTAGTTGATTGTGCAAGATTTTGCAAGAACATAGCATGGCTATGCCTAGCATACAATGCCACATCAACAAAACGAGGTAGGCACCGACCATCTGCTATGACATTAAACAAGCACATCTTGTCTACTATGATGTTAAATTGGAACAGATCATTCACTATGATGCTAAACTAGCATCAACACCACACATACACTATGATAATAAACTAGCATAGCATTCATCCACCATGACACTACACTAGCACAACTCATCCTTGGGTCCTGACATTAAACTAACATAACAACTCATTCGCTATGACATTAAACTAGCATACAGTAGTTCACTAGGACTATAAACTAGCATAGCATGGTCTGCCAAGACCTTAAACTAGGTTCACGGTCTACTAGGACCTTAAACTAGTAAAGCCATACTCTACCAAGACCTCAAATTGGGTTCATAGGTAGCTACTCATGGTTCTTTCCATCCTTCCACAAGAAAGCATCACCCTTGTCCCCTCCCCACATCATGTGGGTAGGGACACTATAATTCTAGAATGGAGCACTTGCCATTGATTCATGGCCTTTGGATCACTCGCAACATCATCACCCTAGGACTTTTACTAGCTTCTTGAACATTTGCAACATCTTCACCCCTAGCACTTTATTTTCATTTCATGTTTTATGGTTTTTCTTATCGTCCCAGAGTTATATTTGCAGGATAAATCCCATGGATTGTTCAGAGGTGCATCTCATCGCAACGGCAAGTTGCCACATCACTTTGATATGCATAATTGGACTAGCTGAGCCTCTCAAGAGTGAAAATCCCCCTCATCTTGTTATAGCCTACACACATTCCCTCCTACATCCCAATCCCATCTCATTCCCCACATAGCAAAGATTATAGATCCTCTTATGCATACATGCTATGAATGAATGGCACCCCTTTCAAGTCGAGTCGTAGAACCCAAGGTGGATGTAACACAATTCATTCCATGGGGAGTCTTTGGTGGCTAGTCAAAGTCCAAGTGGATGTAACATAAGTCATCCTACGGAGCAAACACTTATAGATGTGAAGCAATTGCATCAAGGCAAAGCCAATTAGGTGGCACATAGTCCACCTAATGGAAAACATCTCACAATTAGCATTTAGCAATATGTAGAACCCAAAGAAGGTTCACCCTAGCAAAAAAATAAGCAAAAGAAAGGAGAAAAGAAAAAAGAAAAAAAACAAAAAATGAATAGAAAAAAACATGTCCCTAATCAAATCAACAAAGTTGCAATTTCACAACTAGTCAAACCCTAAATCCATGTTGAATTTCTCATGAGCATTACAATAAGAGGTCACAATTTCAGGGGAAAGCCATTCTAATGCCACAAACACTAACTCTCTCATGAGCATTTTGACAAGAGGTCATTCTACATCGTAACATCCTGTTTGCATTTTACCTCCCTTGCTATCCCTAGGGCATTACCTACATTCTTTTCCCCCAACATACCGTTATCCAAAGCACTCTTAAGCATGGTGCAATGATGTTTGATCAAGTACAGACAAGCGATGTTGGTGGAGGCTTGCTATGATGTTTTTTCATTCTTTGTCAGTGTCTCTCAAGCCATTCCTCTAAACATCAACAAAGAGAGACCAATGAAAGACCACCAAATTTGGGCTACAATGTCTCAACTACAAATTTTCCTAAGTGTCTAAACAATGCCACTTTCTACAAATTTTTCCAAGTGTTGGGACTACGCTCTCCATTGCCCCAAAGTGTACATAGCTCAGTAGAGAGCGTAGTCAACATAAATAGCCAATTTTGTTGATTTTTCAAAGTGTCAAGCCAGTAGCAATAGATTTTTCTAAGTGCTAGGACTACACTCTTCACTACTTGGGAGCGTAGTCAAGCATAGTCAACATGGATGCCTAGTTTTGTAGAAATTTTCTAATTGTTGAGACTACACTCTTCACTAAACTAGATCATACTCAAGGGTAGATAGCATCAAGGCCTAGGTTTTTGTAGATTTTTTTTCTATCTGTTGAGACTATGCTCTCCATTACCCTAGAGCGTTGTCAAGCGTAATCAACTGGAAGCCAAATTTTGAAAAAAAAATTCTAAGTGTTAAGACTACACTCTCCACCAAACTAGAGCATAGTCGAGCATAGTCAACTAGAAGCCAGTTTTTGCTAAAAGTTTTCTAACTATTGTGACTATGCTCTTCCCCTAGTCTAGAGCATAATCAAGTGTAGTCATGCATAATAGCCTCTAAAGGCCTTCACAACATAGCACCAGCATCCACCTCAGCTCCAACACATATTCGATAGCAACATGCATCTTTTCTGCACCCCCTTTATCCCCAAATTATAACTACGCTCAACCCCACTCTCGATAGTGAACAGTGTAGTCCCAAAGTGTAGTCTCCAAACTTGCATTTTTTCTCACTTTTCAAGTACATTACAGATCCTTTCAGCACATGCACATGTAGTTTGTAGCGTAGCCACAATCTTGCAATCTCATAGAGTCCATTAGAAAATAGCATTGCATAATACTATTTACCTTAGTAGAGAGCATAGCTAGGGTACAGCATAGTCCCAACTATCCCATTGCCACATTGCAATCAATCCACACTTCACGCAAATCCTAACCCTATAAATACCCCAACCATCTATGTTTTAGGGGTTGGCAAATTTGAAGATCGACTGGCATTTTTGCATTTCATTAGCATTTTTACGTTGGCATTTGGAATTCTTTGGATGAATGAGATCCAAAGGCACACCAAAAAAACTAGAGAGGCAAAGTTGTGCACCACGGCCCACTGTAGTCCACACCACAGCCTAGTAGGACACCACAACCCATGATACACCATGAAGACCAACCTGGTAGGCACGAACACCACAGCAAGTGCTAGACTTCATGGCCTAACACCACCAATACTGTGACTACGCTCTCCACTATGGCTATTATACACTATGTGCCTTCTCAACCCTTTTGTAGTTAACTATGCTCAACCCCATTCGGGGTGGTGTTCCATTTCTCTCTCCTTCATTTTCTACAATTTCTTTACATTTTTGTTATTTTCAATGTGTGGTCACATTACAACTATGCTCAAACAGTAGTTCTCATGTGTTGGCATCCTTTTTTTCGCTGAAACCCTTGACTACACTTGCTCCCTCAAGCACCATTACTACACTCTGATACCATCAACATCATTAACACCTCACCACCACTTAAACACTTAGCATCATTTTGGCATTACATTAGTAAGTTCTCGTTTGATTAACAAGACTATTCAGGAGACCCCATCTCTACTTCTAGCAGGCCTTTGCATGGAGTTGGGATTAGGCTATGCATCCATTAAACCCTTGGTGATTCCAGCCATTGACATTTTCAATCATTACATTTATGACCTTAGTAGTTTCTAAAATTGGAAAAAATTCAAAATTTTGCATAGGGTGTGACTTCAAAGGGATTCAATACTCTTTGAACTCTTCTACTTGCTTGGGTGCATGAGTGTTCTTACAAACTTCTTATCATTTCGTGTCAACCAATAACAAGAATTTGAATAAAGTCTTTGCATGGTGTAGTTCCCATCCGAAAAGAAACAAAAGAGAGAAATAAAACCAAAAAAAAATAGAACATGATGGGAATTCAAAGGAGACCCCTTAGACAAATAAATTAGCTACAAGAATCAATAATGGGACTAGAAAGACTTGTTACCCATGCCCAAAGGTCCCCTCTAACTAAGGCCCTGTCTTACTTCTTGCTTCTCTTATCTTCTCTTTATGGAATGGTGGTTGTTATGGGAGTGCTCTTGTGTCTTGAGGAGGTGGATCAATCTTGGAGTGACGATGCGAAGTCACTAAATGTAGTTCGTTTTGGTCTAGAATAAGGATGGATCTTCTCAAGTCATTTAAACATAAAATCCATAAAGGACTTCTTATGACCTCAATTTAGAATTCCATTCCACCTTCTCCATCATCCATCCATGCTGCCCATAACTCACCTCACTACCAATGTCAATGTTCTTGATTTAGTATCTTTGCCTGACGTACTTGAATTCTTTGGTAGAATCTTTTAAGTTTTGGTCCTTAACTTCCATCAACCATTAATCGCCTATGGGGTCCAAAAACTCCTTAGGTTGAGGTTATGCAAGGGTAAAAAAGGCATGTGTCTACTATGGGAAGGACCCACTTGCATATCTCTTAGTTGGGTTTGTTAAGAACCTTATCCTTAAGCATTCTTGCAATCAAAATCTCTTGTACACCCATCTTCTACATTCAACCATGTGCTCCTTTACATATTTTGTTCAATGCACATATTCTCCATCAAATTTTTGATTTTTTGAGCTTTCAAAGAACCTCTTTAATGATTTCATCATATTCTTGGCTTTTTTGGGACTCCATGGATTCCAAATTCATTCAAAGATTCCTTGTATTTTTCAAGATATTCACATTTTAAAATTTTATTTATGAGCCCCATAAATAGGACCCCCGTTGATGGAGCCCATGTGTATATGAGGCCCTGTATACATAGCCTCGTTGACATAGTGCAAAAATAGTATAAATATGCATGACCTCCCTTAGAAATTTTCACATTTTCTTATAAATGCCAAGGGAGTTTTTCAAATTTTTAGAGCCTAGAACCTTCTAGAGCCCATAACTTCCAAACCATTTATCCAAATCACTTTGTTCTTTGACCGTATAGCTACCAAAGGTAAGCTCTTAGTCATGGGGGCTACAAATGTGCCATGTTTTATAGAAATGTTTTTACCATTTTTCTAACTCCCACAATGTTTTAACTAAGAAATCAACATTTAAACACCAAATTACAAAAGTTAAACCCTTCCAACAAGCTCTAGTAACTCTTATAATAAAAATTAATTAATAAAATAATAATAAAGTAATCAATCTACCATGGTCCAACTTAGCCAAGTATAACTAACTAATGAGATAAGGTATTCAAAAGAATTCAAAGTTACACATTATATCTACTAATCCATGGATGTGTTGTGACTATAGATGGCACCGAAAGGCAAACACACATAGGAAGGAGGATCATCTAAACCAAGGGAGAAACAACCAACAAAGGGAAGGGGCCAAGAACAATCCCAAGAAGAACCAATTGCAGCCCATGCCACAAGTCCTCTTATGGAAGAGGCTAAAGGGGAATCTATCCATCAAATTCCATAACCAGTAGCAACAACTAAAGATTCCCACTAAGATGAGGCACCAACTCAGCAATAAAACCTTGAGGTAACCTTGATAGAAGCCTACTTGAACCAAATTAGATTAAGGAAGGTCCAAGAAAGAGTGCTCTAGTAGTTAAACTTTAGCTCTTTCCTAGAGAAAGCACCTAAAGAAATACATGACCAACTGAATACCTCTCCCATGTGGTCAATTATCACTTCCAATGAGGAGTGATACATGGGAGAGACATTCTTATTTTGGAACAACAAGTAGGCTAGTTAAACATTCAAAATCAAGGGTATCTCAATGTCCTACTCAATGCCAACCATTGCTAAAGCACTTGGGTTGCCAAAAACTGGGGTGAATCTTACTGTGACTCTAATGTAGATAGACCCCCTACATCAAAAAGAAATGGGTTTGACAATGTTATGGTGTCAATCACAAGGAGTATAGTGTGCTCACACCAGCAAAAAGAATTCATTACATGATTGTGACCTTTCACCTAAACCCCACAGTGAGGCCTAACAAGATTATTGCATTTTCTACCGATGTGTGCACTATTATGAGTGGGATATTTCCTATCAACCTTCCACAAGTGATCTATCTAGAGATAGATAAGCAATTTTAAGAGAATGAATTTGGAAGGAAGGCACTCCCCTTTCCATGCCTCATGAGAAAAATCTATCAAAGGGGAGGAATAGTTCATTATGCAAATGATGCTATCAAATTCACTCCAACCACTAATTGGGTAGAGATGATGAAGGATAAGATCCCTACAACAACTATTGAAGAAGAGGAGCAACAACCACCACCTCCACTTGTGACTCAAAAAATTATGTTGGACATCACTAAAACATCTCAATGGTTGCACAAATACTGAAAATGGCTCTTAAGTGAATAAGAGTGATGAGCAGGCATGAGTGGTGGAGACCCATCTATGTACTAGCCAATGATGAGTTACTTAAATGATGTGGCCTAAATAGTTAGCTTGATCGAAGGAGGTGGATCCATTTTCTTAACCTAATAAACACAATTATTTGTGAGATTAAATTTTAGTACCAAGAAGGGAATGGTATCTCTTGCAAAATAGTAGCCACTTCTAGAGATTTTTATGAATGTTGTGACCTTCTTGGTGTGCTTGGAGCAAGGTGAGGGGACAAAAATACTAGTGATGTAACACCAAGGGCAAGAAATAGCAATAGAGGTGGTTGTTGATAGAATTACTAAAATCTTCAATACACCTAAAGCATCTATACTTGATGTCACTATAATTAAATATGTACAAATGTCCACAAGGACCATCAACAGTACATTGGGTGCAGCATGACATGAACAACTACTAGACCAACTGATAGGAACTAGGCAACTACTTCGGGATGTTTTTGATCATTCGGATAGTATTACTACAACCCAATTAGAGCTACTAGAAGCAAGGGGTAAAAACATTATTTTAAAAGGATAACTTGAAAGAGCTAAGGAGATGAATGAACACTTGGCTACTAAAGTTGTTGAATTAAGAGCCCAAATTACTAACCCTACATTTCTCAATCCAACATTGATAAAAGATGAAGCTCTTAAATAACTTCACACTAGGCTAAAATGGGTTTAGGATCTGATGGAGATGGTGGTATTCTATCAATCCTTAACAAAGGCTACCCAACATAAAATTCAGAAGGCCTTGGATCTGACATGCCAGGAGAATGTGCAACTAACCACAGATAACCATCACTTGTGAAATGTTAATGAGCATAAACAATAGTAGATTGACTTTATCTGCCAACAGTAGGTGCAACTAGCCAAAGAAAACACAAAGCTAAAGAGATTGATAGCTGAGAAAAAAAACCTCTTCATGGAGGAGGTATGTGCCCTTCACCAAAATACTACAATTGAGGTAGCTACCTAAAAATCAGAGGCTCTCAAGTTTGAGAGAGTCAAGGATCACTACAAAGACTAGGTCAGCCTATAGAAAGAAGTAAATGAAAACATATTCAATTGGCAAAGGCAAAGGTGGATGATATCCTCCAGAAACTTCAACAAGGATGTGAATTATTGTAGCCCATCATTGATGGGATTGATCAATACAATAAATTAGAAATTTACCTAAAGGAGTTGCAAATAAAAAAATAACGAAATACATGGAGCTTACCAATCTCTGATACATGAATCTAGCTATCTTGACTACTGAATGATCATGGTTAGAACTAGAGAAGTAAGTCGCTAGCTCGCACTTGTTGTATGAGGTCAAGTTCAAGCATCACAAAGACACCAAGCAAAAGCTTACAATGGAAAATGCTGAACTTGAGGTTCTCAAGAATAAATACATCAATTAGAGATATAACCTAGTCAAAAGAATGAATGACTACTAAGAGCTGAAAAACGTAGTCAAGACATTTGATGTCGAATGCAAATAATTCACAACCTACTTTGTTAATGTTAAGGACTTGTTTCCAGTAATGTCCTATCTATGAGATATCCCCATTCCAACCCACATTGGCAATGCCATGTGGACTTTGAATGATCCCCAAAGTAAGAAGTAGAAGATGAAGACATTACTAGAAGCTTTTTTTCTTTCTACTGAAGGTAGTAGTCACAACAGGATAGTCATAGCCATCTCAGCCACTACACGTGCTCAAAGCTAGCAAAGGTCCTTCAAAACCTTAGGAGCCTCCACCACCTAGGACTGTTTGATCTTCTCAACTGCCTTCATGCCATTAAAGGATGCACTATCTAGTTTTGAGTTACCATGTCATGGTGTTCAATTTTGTGTCATGAACATCATTAATTTTTTTGTAATGTTGTTGATTTGTATACTTGGGCACTCATTTTTATTAAGTTAGTTTGTTATGTTAAGAGTTAGTCAATAACCCCATACCTTTCCAATCTTGTAAAGGAACTAAAGGATGAGTTTTTATTCAATTATGGGGATATGATGAATCATTGTTATGTCATGTTGATGAGCCCCCATCAACATGGCCCCATCTACATGATGTTGCCCCATCGATGGGACCATCTCAACATAACATTTGTTACATCTATGGGGCCTCGTTAATGTAGCTTCACAATAAAGTCTATAAATATGCACTCACTAGTCATGTTTATTGGGAGTTGAGTCATAGTTGTAGTAAAGTTCTTGTAGTTTTGTCATTTGACAATTAGAATATTTTTCTAAGTGCCTATAGCAAGAGTTAGAAAGTGTACAAATCTTTATTCGAGAACTATTGTACTTGAACACACCAGTGTGAATGACAATAAATATGAGCCATTTAATTAAACCTACAACACTTAGAATAGATTAATGATTTATTTATGAAGTTACTATTTTCATTAATTATGCAATTAATTAAGCTAAATTAGAATTCAAGTGATTGCTTAATTAATTACTCGAAATATATTCAACACATAAGTATAATCACTTCAAGCGTAAACATGTATTCACTTGGTAATCCCAACAACGTTATTACTTGGTTCACCTAGTAGCATAAGCGCTTGGTAACCCTAGTAGTGGATACATGGGTTTAGGACATGTACAGAAAGTGGGACTAGATGCTTATGTTAAGACTAGTTAGAGATTAGTTAACTAGTTAAATTAAATTAGTTATTAAATTACTTCATTTCTCTATTTTAAACACCAGGACATAAAACATAAAATAATAAAAATTAAATGCCTTGATTACACTTAACCATACCTTTGTATGTCACAAGTGTAATTGTAAAGACAACGAATGACTATTAGGATAAAGTTTACTTCCTAGAACACTAGTGTACTAGAAGACGTAGAGTTCACGAAATTTGACCAGATCACACATAAACACTTCATGAATCATATGGTTGATTTGTATGGAAAATTAAAGAATCATGCAATATTTACTACTAATGGCTTATTGGTTTAGAGATAGGTGACTTAATCTTCAAGGATCATAATTTCCTTTAAGCTTAACATTTTTAAATAGTCTTTAATATCAATTGAAAGTCTTGGATTAGTTAATTTGTAACTTTATAAATAGATAAGGGGCACCTCTTCATGAAAATTAGTGCTAAGAGATGTGTACTCTTTAACTACTATTCTTTCTTAGTTAAAATGATTTTATCTCTATGGGACTGTCATATGATGTTAGTTATGCATATTATATGATGTTGTTCTTTTATGATATATCTTTAAGAGATAGGTTTATATGCATCATCAATTTTGATCATATCCAAAAAAGAGGAGAAGTAGTTTATGTATTGTGATATTTTGCTAAAGACTAACCCATTTTCTTATGTTTTGGACATTACCAAAAAGTGAAAGATTTTTGAACTTTTTGTATGTCAAAACATTAAGGAAAATGGAGTACAAGGATGTTTGTGTCTTTATTGTGTTTATGGGAGTAAGAGCAAAGGACTTAGGTACTCAGAAGAAAATTTAGGATCGCAAGGACTCAATGGAGCATGAGAAAATACAAAGAATTTAAGAAAAATGTGTTTTTGTAGAGGATTATTCCTAGATGTTTTAGCATGTTTCAAAGTGTTTATGGCTCATTTAGATGAGTTTAGGAGGTTATAAGGTCTATGGGGACTTTTTTGGAGGCATCCAGAGGCTCCCAACATTAAAACAAGCAGTTTCATTTTTGGCCCCTACAAAAGAGATGCCNTAAAACAAGCAGTTTCATTTTTGGCCCCTACAAAAGAGATGCCTTTCCTATTCCAAAGACATCTCTGCAGTAGGTAGCATAGAAGAAGATGTCTCTAAAAAATAGGAGACATATTTCATCAGACAAATACATCTTTCATCAAACAAAGACATCTTCTCAGAATGAAGGCCAATTACAGAAAGATGTCTTTTATGAGAAAAAGACATCTTCCCAAAATGGAGGCCAAATACAGAAAGACATCTCAATCATGAAGAATACATCTTTCGTGAACGTTAGCTAGCTATTGCACAAGTTCCAAGATGAATTTAGAAACATAGTGGCTATAAAAAGACTTCATTCTCATTCGGAAAAGTACAAGCTTTTGTACTATCATTATGTAATCATCAAGCAATCATTGTATGTTCTTCATTGTGCAATCATTTGTTTATTGTAATTGGTTAATGTGAGCTATGCCTCAAAGTGCAAGGATCAACAAACTTAGTTGCATACTTTCCTTATGATTATAATTCCCTAGTTTTCCTACAAGGTTAATGTGATTCTTAAGGGAAGGCATCTTGCTTGAGCTTGTCAAGATCCTATAGTATTGAGTATTGATGTAGCACCACAACACTCTAGAGAAAAGCTAAAGTTGTAAAGGTAGTGGAATCCTTGAAACCACATTCTAAGCTTGTCAAGACCTTGTGGGGTTGAGTGGATTTTTAGCATCAAATCACTCTAGAGCGAAGCTTAGAGCTTGTAAAGGGTGTGGTATCCTTCAAACCACATTTTGGGAGGAACAAAGTCCAGCGGTGTGCTTGAGAACTACACTTCGAGTGTGAACTACCCAAGTTGAAAAACCATGTTAAATCTGGTGTGCGTGCTTTGTCTTAATGATTTATATTTGGGGAACTTATTCTTCACCCCCCCCCCTTCCCCTTTCTATGTTCAAAGATCCTTAGTTAGGCATGTCAGCACATGCACCTTGGTTTAATCACATTGATTAGACTCAATCATTGGTCATAAGAACCTTCAATGTCACAACCTTTTCTTACCAGTGATCAAGAATTCTTTCAATATTCTGAAGCTTACACCCTAAGATGTGGACCCATCACCTACCTATAATTCTAGTAGTTGTAGATTTAACAACTCATGGTATGAGTCCCAACTCCTCATTGAATTTAAGCCTAGTTTATCAGTGATGGATAGAGGAAAAGTAGGTGGATGAATTCTATAGTGTTAACATTCTATTAATTAAGGCTCAACTTTGGACCCATTTAACATCATGCATTATCATTATATCTATAACTCACCCTTTCACTATTAGCTTATCAGGTGAGCATTCATAAATGATGAGCATCAAAGTGTCATGTCGATAGGCCCCTATTGATGTGGCCTCATAAATGCATCCCCATCGACATTGTGTTGCCCCATCGATGGGGCCACATCAACGTAGCATTTACTACGTCTACGGAACCTTGTCAACATAGCCCTATAATAAAAACTATAAATACAAGCTCACAACCATGTTTATGAAGAGTGGAGTCATAATTGTAGTAGAGCTCTTATAGTTTTTCCATTTGAGATTCAGAATCTTTCTCTAAGTGCCTGCAGTAGGAATTAAAAAAAGTACAGATCTTTATTCGAGCACTATTGTACTTGAAACATACTAGTGTGTATGGCAATAAAGATGAACATTTTGATCAAACCTTGTAGCACTTAGAATAGATTAATGATTTATTTATGCATTTATGTTTTCATTAAATATGCAATTAATTAAGCTCAATTAGACTTTAAGTGATTAGTTAATTAATTAATATAATTAGATTAAGCACATAAGTATGACCGCTTCAAGCATAAACACATATTCACTTGTTAATCCTAGTAGTGTTATTGCTTAGTTTGCCTAATAGCATAGCAATTGGTAACCCAACAGTGGATACATGGGCTTAGGATGTGTAACAAAAGTGGGACTGGATGCTTATGTTAGGACTAGTTAGAGATTAGTCAAGTAGTTAAATTAGATTACTTATTAAATCACTTCATCTCTCTCTTTAAGTACTAAGAAACATAAAAAATAACACAATAAAGATCATATGCTTTTATTACACTTAACCATACCTTTGTACCTAACAAGTGTAATTGGGAAGACAACAAATGACCATTAGAGCAAGGTTCACTTCCTAGAAGACTAGTGTACCAGAAAACATAAAGTCCATGGAATTTGACCAGATCACATATGAACACTTCATGATTTGTATGGTTTAAGGGTACCTATTGGTGACCATTTGGGACGTGACCGCCAACAAGTGCCTCTAACAAGGTTTAGGTGCTCACTGGTCTCTAGCAACACCAAGGCCTAGATACCTTCAAATAGACTCAGTAGTTAAATGTGAGTATGTGTTTACTATTATAAATGATGAAATACTTAGGTTGTGTATAAAAATATAATCAGCTATCATAAAAGAGATTCAACCAACTTTGTAAAATATTGTGAGTTGTTGGATATTCCTATTTTGTTCATCCACTTAGTCTATATGTTTTTTATAATACCTACTTGTAACAAATAAAATTTTGCAAAAACCATTTGAGCACAACTCTACCAATCTACTCGTAATTTCCCCCATAGAGAGAAAGTTCCACAAGAAAAATAGAAATAGAGCAAGATTCAATGGAAAGAGAAAGAAAAGAAAGCAGATTTGTGTAAAAATCTCAAATATTTAAGCAAGGTAAATTGATACGAGGAAACACTTCATAATAAAAGTTATCCCTAATTCAATATTTATAAGTTGTTTAAACTTTCTAGGCTCAAATAAGTAATTTCTTAAAAACAATCCTACTATATTACCAAAACTTGTTGGGTAAACTACCACATATAATTCTCTATTTTGGCTAGATAATAGTTGTCAATGATTGCATACAATAGAGCTTTCAAAGATTTGACAATTTCTGATTAAAATATCAAGGGTATATACTTTAAAAATCAAAAAGCTATTTCATTCCTATCAAAATACCAAAGTTTTTTGAACCTGCTAGACTATTGAATTGCTCAATTGCCTTGTCTATAGTATAGGCTCTCTTATAGAAATACTAATAGTAGCCTTAAACATTGCATAATAATAAACTTCTCTATTAAATTGCTCTTAAGGCTTTCCAATATGAGCTCTTCTATGAAAAATCTTAATAGGAGTCTACTATCACGCAACAAAGAACTATAAAAGAAATCTAAAAATCCCAAATTTAAATGCCAAGTATGATACTACCTAAACTAGTAGCTAAAACAAAATATGAAAGAATGAACTCACAGGATTAAAACATAGTAGCTGAAATGATGTCTTTAGCAAGCCATCTTACAAGCAATCTTCAAATTTATTTTTTCCAAAAAGCTTCCCCCCTCCCTTTTTGATTCTACCTTTGAATCCTTTTTATAGTGCTTCAAGGTAGTTACATTCATCATAACAAGTTAAGGTGGGTTAAAAATATCTAAGGCATTTACTCATAACTTCTTAGGAAGTTATAACTTCTATAACAAGTTATGAGAAAATTAAGCCAAAATTGGCATGTATCTCCTTGGTGATGAAAAAAAATAAAATAAACTACAAATATCTTGAGGTGTTTGTTAAACCAAGATAGGAAGTTACAACTTCCCTAAATGGAATAATAGCCAAATGTCTTGTACTTGAATAAGTCTCCCATAAATTTCTCTCCTCCATTGTGTTTTTTTTTTTTCTAAATGACACTTTTCCCTTTCATTAAATTTAAATTATCTAAGCTCATACTATCACTTTATGTTCACATTATTTCTTTCCTTTGAGCATCAAGAAATAAACCCACTTCTTTCTTTTTCCTTTAAATTCATTCATGATTAATATAACAAAGGTTTAATGCTTTGCCATGTGGCCCTCATCCTTTGCCTTTGATGTCATTGATTTTTCTAGAATTCTAAAGTAGTAATTTCAAATGGAGATTGATTGATTTAGTAGATGTACCTATGAAAGATTTTCCTTGTAGTAGATCTCACATCTTCACACGTCAATCATTGAGGCCATGATTATAGGAGTAAAGTGTATATGTCGTCTTCCAATGGCTACCGCCCTCAACTCTACTAAAACCCTCAATACAGTGCAATGCCTCCCAACCCTAAGGTTTAAGACATTTTTGCACTTGTCCTACCTAAGTAGCCACCATGCTTATCATTCTATCCTGCCAATATGGTTTTTTGTTCTTTGTCTTTTGCATCTACTTCTACATGATTTTAGGAAAAATTCCCTAAAATTTTCTAAGGTGGCAAAAGGCATTTTCTCAAATGGATCAAAGCCTATGTAGGATTGATGGCTTTGTCAAACAAACCAAGAAATAGAATGTTAAACCAAAACAATCTATAGGTGTTGGTGACCAAAAATGATATGAGGGCCAACCAAGCCAATTGGAGAAAACACAATACATTCATCATGTGGGGCATTGGTTTACATGTTTTTATTTATTTATATCTACTAGTAAATGGGTTTATCAATGATATTGACTGCAGCATTTCTACCATTTTTCATGAAATTACCATCATGTTGTTTCGCCTTTCACCTTCTTTCTTGCATCACAAATAGTTTTTATTATTTCTTGATGATATTTTTATACAATCTACATTTTCCTTCAAAAAAATGCAAAGGAAATCACTATTTTAATGGTGAACCATCAATCAGTTGTGGTAATATATCTTAGCTTTTTTCCAAGATCCTCCTCCTAGTTTCACATGCTCTTGGTTTGAAGATGTACGTTCTACACAATAATTAGTAAACTATCTTACTATACCCCTGCATAATTTGAAACTAAGGATTTCTGAATCTCTTATCTACTAATTTTGTTAACATTATGTAGTTCTAAAACTTTCTAGTTATTTTCCTTAAATAATGAATCTGCAAGCACTGAGTTCTCATCCTGCTACTACTTGATAATTTTTAAATTGCTTTACAATAGTCCCAATATGTGATGTTTCATGCTCATACTTTTAATAGAATATATTTTTTAGTTAACTTTCTTTTGCTTATTATTTTTATTATTATATTTATAGATAGATAGATAGATAGATAGATAGATATTTGTGAACTAAATTAAGTATCAAATCAACCAACACTGCTTCATAAAATGGAAAGAAATGTATCAACATTTCTTAACCCCCTTCTTAGCATAATAATCTTATTAAAACATATTTACATAGAAAAGAAAAAATATTTTTTCAAAACAAAATTCATTAAACTCAAGGTTTAATAAAATAAAAACCTCACCCCTAATAAAAACTTAAAGAACTATACATCAATACTTTATACAAACTATTCAATGAATGGGAAGTGGATAGTTAAAATAAATTTCTTGGGAATCTTCTTGTTTTGAATCCTTTCATACACTATTTCAGTTGTAACTAATGCATTGTCTTCATCCTTGCTTTCTTCAACTGTTCTTGTTTCCTTTGCATCCATCTCCTTTGCATCTACCTCTTTTGCTGATTCTTGAGGCCTATCCCAATTAGATACTTTTCTATATTAAGATACAAATGCCTCTCCCCAAGAATCATCTTGGTTAGAATTTTCTTGATTTTCTACTTGACTATCACATTCATGAAATCTACCCCAAACATTGGCCTCTATAGAAAGTCCACCAATAAGAAACATGAACTCATCAGAAAGCCAAAGTAGGAATGGACTTTCTCTTGATGCTTCATGGGCTTTTTCTTTGCAATAAGCTCTTACAACATGTTTCAGGTAGCATTCCATTACATATGGGATAAATGTTCTCATTTCTCTCTCACCAAGAATCATACTTTCTAAAACCTACACTCTTTGCTAGCTTTCTTTACTCACACTTTGAATTGGAAAATGATGTAATCTTAAGCAATCCATGTCTCTTCTTATAGTAGTAAATAAAGTTGAAATTTCCACCAAATATTGTTAACCAACCTTGCCACTTTTGTCCATATTAACTGCTTTCTAATCATTATACATATGCCAATTTGAATTTTACCATTCAGTTTTTGGAATTACTTTCCACTAAATAATTAATTAACCACCACTTCCACTTTACCCATCTCAAGTATGATTACTTAGGATAATATAAATCTAATAATTCAAATATTATTTTTAATTAAATATCTTTAAACTCATACTTAACATGAACATATGTTAGTTTTTATTTTATTTTTTAAAAAATACTAAATAGACTTACTTAACCATATGGATAGAACATATATGTCATGGTTAAACATGAAATTAATCTAATATGTGTTACTACCAAGTGCATACATAATAATTCCTATATACAAAATTTTATTATTTATTACTATATATATTCAACAACATTATAATTGCATAATTATATATATTATTATGCTATGTACATATATTAATTTGTATAGAGATATTTAAGTCATGGGAAGCTATCCAAAATAATGTTTTATATGAAAAACATTATATGGAAACTACAATTCCATACCATTTAATGTTGATAATTTATAGGTATCCTTGGATAATTTTATCGTAATCTAAAATGGACTAGTCCATGTTGATGTGAACTTATTTGGTTTCTTCATATTCCATAGCAAGACAAGGTCTCCTATTCGAACAGTTCTTTTCAAAGCCTTTTTATCAAACCATGTTTTTACTTGAGATGTACTTTTTAACAATTATCCTTTGCTCTATCTATCTCAACTTCTCTCTTGATGAGCAAGGTCATAAAACTTCTATCTTTATCAGTTTTCTTACTATACCTTTGTGTAAAATTTGAAGCTGAACTTATATTCCTATTTGTAATTCGTGTGGTCAAACCATAGACTAAATCATAAGGTAATGTTCCAATAGCCTTCTTAAACCTAATATGATCCATCCATAATACAAATTGTAGATAATCAATCCAATTTCTTGAATTTCTATCCATCAATTTCTTAATGTAGCAAATAAGCTTTTTATTTGTAGATTCAGCTAAGCCATTTCCTTAAGGATAAAAATTAGAAGCAGAAAATATAAAAATGGATTTTTCTAATGTCCATGTTATGAATTATTTAGACTAAAAATAAGATCCATTATCAAATACTAATACTTCAGGTAGACCAAAATGACTTAAGATTTGATCTTTCAAAAATTTGATTAAATTTGATGCTAAACTTCTTCTTAAAGCTTTTGCTTCAAACTATTTAGTGAAGTAATTAGTAGCTATGAGAATAAACTTATGTCCAACTCTTGAAAGAGTAATTGTATCAATGAAATCCAAACCCCATTGCTAAAATGGTCTATCCACAATTACTAGTTTTAAGGGAGCTTTAGCCTTTTTGATTTTTGATCCATGGATTTGACATTTATAACATCTTTGAATTTTCAGAGTAAGATCTTGATACATACTAGACCAATAATATTTGTATCATATTATATGTTGCATAGTTGATTTAAGGGGTTCATAAAATAAATTACAGTGATCATGGAATTTTTCTAAGATAGGACCAATTTTATCATTACGAACGCATTCCAACAAAACCCATTTAAAATCCTTTCTGTATAATATACCATCTCTACCCACCAATTTACATGATTTCTTGAAGAAAGCTCTTTTTTAACTTGTAGTTAAATTATTTCTAACTTTCCTTATATTAAAGAACTTTAAGATTTCATCATACCAATTTCCTTCACAAGTATCAAGTGCACATACTTCATTTTCTCTAGTCATTAACTTGGCTAATCCCATTCCCTTAACTATTTTGCATATTTCTAATGAAAATTTAAAACCTTGAAGCTATATAAATCACTTTTCATTTTTCAATCCAATTTCATTTTATGCTAAGAATTGTTTGACTATAGTTTCGATTAGCATAATGTGAACTAATGAACTTTCTACATAATATTAAAAATGCTAAAGTGCTTTAATGACTACAAATGCTTATTTTTCCAAGTCTGAATAATTTAGTTTAGAACCTTTCAACTGATATCCAAAAAATCCAATTGTTTCATTTTGACCTTCATTTTTCTAAGTTAAGACGATAGTAACGGAATCATTGGAAGCAAAAGCATATAACCAAAAATCTTTCTTTAATTTAGGCTTTATCAAATATGGAGCCTCTTGAAGGACCCTTTTAATTTCTACTAAATCTTTCTCTCTGATGCTAGTCTTTTCTGTAGTTTGACATCTTTCTTTAACATATGTATCAAAGTTTTAGTAATTTCGGTGAATCTAGGGATAAATTTATTAATGAAATTTATCTTTCCAAAGAAAGATCTAAGAGATATTTTACTTGTAGGATGCTCAATATTCTATACTGCTTGGACTTGAGAATTATCTATAGCAATTTTTTCTTGACAAATCATATGGCCTAGTAAACTCCTAGATTTAACTCCAAAGATACACTCCTTACAATTTAATGAAATAACAAACTCATGACACCTATCAAAAACTTATTGAATATGACCAATATGATTTTTCTTTCATTTGAGAATATGGTAATATCATCCAAATAAACCTTAACAAATTTACCTATTAAACCTTTAAAGGCTAAATCCATTACTCTTTGAAAAGTAGCTCTAGCATTTGACAATCCAAATGCCATTCTTTGGTAAGCATAAGTTCCCCATTTGGTGATAAATTTTGTCTTATATCTATCATTTTTATCTACCATGATTTCAATATAGCCTAAAACACCATCTAAAAAAGAATATACTTGACAACCTAATACTTTGATCAACATCTCATCAACTCTAGGAAGTTGGTATTTATTCTTTTCTAAAGCTTCATTCAAATTCTTAAAGTCTACACAAAGCCTAATGTTACCATTTTCCTTTCTTACTAGAACAAGGTTAGTCAGCCATGTTGAATATCAAACTGGATATATGATTCGAGCTTGTAATAATTTCTTGATCTTGGCTTCCATAGTTGGTTAAAATGATGGATTGAATTTTCTTTGTTTTTTCTTAATGATTTTGCAATCTTCTATTAAAGGAATTTTATATGTCATCACATCTAGTCTAAAATCTTTAAGATCATCATAAGACTAAGCAAAATTATCAAACTTATTTTTTAGGAGCAATATCAAGTTTTTCTTGAAAACTGAATTCTTTTCCTTTGTGATATTTAACATCTTTGGCATCTCATTCAATCCAAGATTTACTTCTTCGAAAGCTTGATCGTTGGGATTTTGTATATCTTTTCCGGTAAAAAGCATTTTCTTAAAATTATGTTCATAATCAATTATCCTTTTAGAAATTAAATTTTCCTTAGATTTTGACATTGTCTTAGGTATGACTTGACCTTCAAATTCTTGTTTCTTTATCATAAACCTAAGTACTTGATCAACATCTTCAAATACTTACAAATATTTTATGTTATTTGGTATTGATGGTTGATGTTATTCTTTAATCATTACACACCCATATCCTTCTATCATTCACATGTCTAATGTCAAACCTACTTTTGCTAACTCATTTGCTATATAATTATCGTTACTACCTATATGTTCTATCTGGTAGTGCTGAAATTATTCTAACATTTTGCAAACAAGTTATTTATAAGGTCATAAAAGCAAGCTTTTCTCTATGTAATTACCTTTAACTTGTTCACAAACTAATCTCAAATCTCCCTTTATAATGATTACCTTGATTCCTTTTTCCAAATCTGTTCTAATACCAATACACAAAGCTTCATATTTAGCCTTGTTGTCAGTACAAGAAAAAGATGATGAATCACCTTTAGAATTTCTGGTGAATCATTTCTTACTATAACTATCCCAACTCTTACACCTTTGGAATTACATGAGCCATCAAAGTATGATTCCCATTTTTTCTCATCTTTGGATTCTTCTTTTTTGGAACTATAAGTTTCTTGGAGTGTACAAATTTTGGTTTTGAAAGCCTTTTTTTCAATAATTTTACCTTTTCCATTTGAAGTAATATTATCAATCATCAAAGGTTCACTATACAAATATATTTGGTATGGTTCTCCTTTCCAAGGTAACCACATGTCTAAATAATTTGTTGATATGTAACCTAATAAATTCTTACTGCAACTTCTACTCAATAAGAGACTATGTGATTCTGGTATATTTTCCACTTAAATAGTTACTCTACTCTTGACATTGGGTTTAGAAGTGATTTCTAATAAAACATTTGGTAATTGACTCACAATCTTCACTTTGCTCTTGTCCACTTGAACAATCTTTTTATTTGATTTTTTAGGAATCAAACCAAGTTTCTTACATATAGAAAATGGCATTATAGTAGATATGGCTCTAGAATCAACCAAACAATTGTGCAGATATTTATCCTTTAACTTCATTATCAAAAGAAAAGGAGGAGCTTCTTTATCAAGAATACAATCATAACTAGCCTTTGATTTTTCATCATTATAAGACACATAACTTAATGCTAATTCTCTAACCCTCCTTTTGCCTTTAATAAATTCTAAAGCCTTTCTTTGTTGATCTCCTACTTGTGGTAATTGATACATGCTAATATTGTCCATACCATGTTTAAGATCTTCAATCAAATCATATTCTACATCTCCAATAAGGCTTGGTTTCTTTATCCATTTATTGAAAGACTGATTTGGAGTACTTTGTTCTACTTGATCCTCTTTATTCTTATTTTACTCTCTTCTACTTGGCTCAAAAGCCTTTCTCTTAGTAGATGGATTAGTAATGATTTTTGGAGATCTAGAAGTAGTTAGTCTTTCTTTTCATCTCAAATTATATCCATTTTCCTCATTGTTATTACACTTCTCACTTGAGGATATATCTTCTTCAGAACTTGATAGAGAAGAAGTATCACTAGACCTAAAATTAGAAGATTTTCTTGCATAATGAACACTAGATAGCTTATTATCAGATTCAATATCAAGGAAGTTGGACACAACAAGATCACTATCATCCTCATCTTCTATTAACTTAGTGTCTTGATATTTATGTTTTCTATTTTTATTTTCCTCCTTGATATTAACTCTTGCCAAAGCTTTTTCTACTTTCACTATTTTATTGGACATATCTCGCATTAATTGTCCCTTTTCATATTCTCTTCTTTCATGTTCTTGCTTTGTCTTACCATGAGATGGACCTGGTAAAGCTTTAAATTGAGAAAAATCTTGCATAGTAATCATAATGTTTTCTTCTCTCTTTTTAGTTATAACTATCTCTTCATGATTCAAGTTCAAGTATTTTTCTAACTATATAGCTTCACTAAAGTAGTCATTTAGTATAATTAAGTTCAAATTCCTCTATAACCAAATTGAAATGTTGGGCTTGATAGCCTTAAGATAAGTTTCCCTAAGCATTTCATCTGATGGTCTATATTGTCTTTGAAAGAGCCCAAAAATTTGTTGAAATTTTATGTTAAAATATCTATTTGATTCTTTGACTCCTTTCTTAGCTTGTATTAGCCCATAATATAGTTGTTGTTGATCTAATTAATCACCAAATTGGGCTAAGAAATCACTTTTCATATCCCAACTTATGATACTGTTGCTTGGCAAGTTTGAATACCAAATCTAAGACATATCCTTTAGATTTTCTACAAATAATCTATAGGCTTGATCTTGGTGTTGAACATTTGCATGAGCTAAAGCTAAATCAAATATGTGAATATACTCTTTAGCTAACTAAGCTTTTCCATGAACAAAAGGCTCAAGAAAATAGTTATAAACTACCTTAGAAATATCATTGTAGTTTTGAAATCCTAATGGTGTGCCTCTTTGCCAAGGATTTGCCATCTTATTCCTTTGGATTGTTGAACTCTTATACTTCTTAGATCTTCTCTTATAAACTAACAAACCAAATAGAAGGGGTGATGTTCTTAACCTTATAGTCTTTAATCCACTACTTATTTCAAACTAAAAAACCTTCTTTTGTTCTTCTTCTGATCAAGAATCAATCTTATAATCAAGAACTTCCTTTGAACCTTTAAAACCTTTCAAACTATCAATCTTGTTGATCATGAACTAAAAATAGAATCTAATTTCTTAAGCCTTTATAGTAATAAATAATTGTTGGTATGATAAGACTATTAGACTTATGAACTTAGAGGATAAATTTTCAACCCTCCTTCTAGCACCGAAAGAACTATTGGTGACCATTTGGGACGTGACCACCAACAAGTGCCTTGAATAGGGTTTAGGTGCTAGCTGGTCTTTGGCAACACCAAGGCCCATATACCTCCAAATAGACTCAATAGTTAAATGTGAGTATGTGTTTTTTTTTTGTGAATGTTGAAATAGTTGGGTTGCATATAAAACTATAATCGACTATCATAAAAGAGATTTGGCCAACTTTGTAAAATACTATGAGTTGTTGGAGATTCCTATTTTTTTCAACCACTTAGCCTATACAGTTTTTATAATAACTACTTGTAACAAATAAAATTTTGCAAAAACCATTTGAGCACAACTCTGCCAATCTGCTCCTAATTTCCCCCAAAGAGAGAAAGTTCCACATGAAAAATAGCAATAGGGCAAGATTCAATGGAAAGAGAAAGAAAAGAAAGTAGATTTGTGTAAAAATCTCAAATATTTAAGCAAGGTAAATTGATATGAGGAGACACTTCACAATAAAAGTTATTGGTAATTCAATATCTATGAGTTGTTCAAACTTTCTAGGCTTAAACAAGCAGTTTCTTAAAGACAATCCTATTATATTACCAAAAATTGTTGGGTAAACTACCACATAGGATTCTCTATTTTGGCTAGATAATAGTTGTCAACAATTGCATACAATAGAGCTTTCAAAGATTTGACAATTTCTGATTAAAGTACCAAGGGTATATACTTTAAAAATAAAAAATCTATTTCAGTCCTATCAAAATACCAAATATTTTTTGAACCATCTAGACTATTGAATTGTTAAACTACCTTTTCTATAGCAAAGGCTCTCTTACAGCAATCCTAATAGCATTCTTAAACATTGCATAATAATAAACTTCTCTATTAACTTGCACTTGAGGCTTTCCAACATGAGCTCTTCTATGGAAAATCTTAATAGGAGTCTACTATCATGCAACAAAGAACTATAAAAGTAATCTAAAAATCCCAAACTTAAAAGCCAAGTATAATACTACCTAAACCACTAGCTAAGTAGCTAAAAGAAAATAGGAAAGAATGAACTCACAATATTTTACAAAGTTGGCTGAATATCTTTTATGATAGCTAAATATAATTTTATATGCAATCCAACTATTTCAACATTCACAATAGCAAACACATGCTGACGTTTAACTATTGAGTCTATTTGGAGGTATCTAAGCCTTGGTGTTGTCAAAGACCAACGAGCATCTAAACCTTGTTTGAGGCACTCATTGGTAGTCATGTCCTAAATGGTCATCCACAGTACCTTTCACCACTCATCAATAAAGCACATTAATTGATTTTCTCATGTTTACACAAAACATACTCAAAATAATATGAAAATAAAAATTGATTAATTATTAATATCAAATATAAGTACATAAAAAATCACACTAAAGAAATAAAAAACCAAAATTGATATATTTTTATGCTAAAAAACATGCACATAAAATCACATCAAACCAAAAGAATAAGAAAATTAAAGAATGATATATCATTAGTTTCAAAAAATATGCACACAAAAATACACACTAAATAAATAAAACATACTATACCACCAAAGGCATTAAGTGTAGGACTCTTCCCTCACAACCAAGTTCAAGGTTGGCACCTAACAACCTACTCTTTGATCAACATCACTGAATGGCTGAGCAAATGGTTGATATGCTTCATAGTAGTATAGGTATTGAACTTGGCCTTTAGAAGCATACTCTCCTTGGTCTCATTTCTTTAAAGATAATGGTGAAGAAGGGGATCAGTATAAATTCTTACAACTAATTATAATCTTCTTTCTCTTACAAAAATACTTTCATCCATGAGGTGATGAATTTAATACCATGAAAGAAACAAGAGTATTATGGTACTACCTAAGAGAATATATGGATCATCACCTGAAGCCACAATGCTCATCCCACTAAGAGGGATCCTAAAAGGGTATCTAATAGTATATGATGATGGAAAATAAGGGCAGTACATTACAGTAACAAATTGAACATGTTCCTATTGTGGCTGATTTAAAATTTCCTCCTATAATAGTGCAAAAGGTCATGATGGACATTATTGAAATTTTAGCCACTAAGATAGTTGTGGTGGATATGCCTAATATTTATGGAGCATTGAATGAGGTATTTGATTCATAGGCTATTAAGCTTCATGGTCAGAAGTAGGATGACTAAGGAGATTATTGCACTGTAGAGAAAACATTCCAAGGTTTCAAGTTTCAAGGATTAGGTTCTATTACTTGTTGAATTTTTTGAATAAGGTAGGACCTCTAACCCTTTATTTTTCTTTGACCACTTCTTCCTTGTGGTGTAATTGTCTTCACAACTATTTCAACAACTTTATTTTTGAAATCATTGAGACTTGATATCATCTTTTAATTTAACACATCCCAAACCTTGTCAACAACATTAGCAAGGTCTATCAAAGTCCTCTTAGTTCTCAAGCTTTTCTAAATAAGGGCTTCAATCACATTAGAAGTTCGAATCTTATATTCAACATTCTTACACTCACTATTTAACCTTTGCAACTCACACGAGATGACAAATGTTTGAATGTGAAGCTAAAGATCATCATTTAACTACTATATAAATGTAGTAATGTCAACCACATCAACCTTTTTTATTCTACTCTCCTTGATGCTTTCAGGTCGAATGCAAACTACTTCATGAATTTGACCCTGGTAGGTCATGAAAATAATGGTTTACCTAAGTCATCAACACCTCCATCCAAATGAAGGTAAGAAGAATGTGAAATGATAAACTACTTTGAATCTCCAAAAATATAGCCTAGGTTCCATAGACAAAGATGCATAGACCTTATTCTCCTAGAATCATTCATTTTCTAGCAATGGGAGTATCTAGGAGAAGGTCTTGTCTACTTATCAACATGTATGCACTCATACTCTTACTTTGTAATACTTTGTAATCATATCATGAAGCTCTTGCTTTTCATGAGTAGCATACTCTAATTATTAGGGTGACAAGGATTCATAATCTATCAAATTCTCGATGAAGAATTGATTGAACAAAGCCTTCTCAAAGGTGTCAAGTGCAGCTTTCTATATTATTTGAAAAATTATCCGTCTGCATCATACCACTGTCCAAATTTATCTTTATGAAACTTCATAATGATAGAAGATGCTACTTCATTCACAATATTTTTGAAAGTGATTTGAACCAATTGAGGTTTTTTCTTCAATCTATTTTCATTACTCAATTTAGCCATGCTTTCTTCAATCCTTTATTTCCTATAAAATCAACAACTTAAAAAAATTATAAATGTATAAATATTTCAAAGCAATTTACCAACATCTTCCCTAGTATATGCATAAATGATAGGGGTCCTACCTATTTCACCAATGAGATTTAGAGCAATTTAGTCATAAGCTTTGAAGATGATGTTAAGTGAATTGTGAAACACCCTAAAATTTTCAAGGCATTCTTGCTTCACTAGGTCTTTGCAATTCAGGTAGCGTCATGTCACTTCGGCAAGAAATGAACGCTCTGAGTTTAGGCCATCTAGCTTGGTAAGTTATCTAGCTAGGTAATTCACCCAGCTGACAACCTACTCAGAAATGATGTGGAGAGTTGTTGGCGGTGCTCAGGACATGTGAAACAGTTTGGCAAGTTTTCTAGCCAAGGAGTTTTGCTACACTATGTAGCGTAGAAGGCTTCAAAAGATAGTTGTATAGGAAATCAGTTGTAAATCATTGCAAGACAAGTTGCTACTCTATGTTATGTTATGCAGCGTAGCACAGCATAGAAAAAGCAAGATAGGAAGGCTCAGCTTACTCAATGATTTCAATTGCACTCAGTTAGCATCTTTGGCCTTCGAAACCAATTCCTTTGCTCAGCATCAAGTCCTTTAGCAATGGCTCCCTCCACTAGAAAGTGTCAAACTCAGCGAAAAGTAGGCCATGTTGGCTACTACGCTATATAGCGTAGCACAACGTAGCAACTCTACAAGAAAGACAAAGGCATCTCAAAAGGCAGATCAGCAAGTTAAAAGACCTCACACTGCATAGAACAAAGTTTGCAAATTGCTAACATTTTCATAGTTAAGGTCAGCTGCTACGCTATGCTATGCTATGTAGCATAGCATAGCGTAGCAAATATGCAAAATTATTCAAAGCATTTCAAAGGTTTCCAGCACATGCAATAGGCCTAGATGCAAGTTTCTGCCTCAAACTAGTAGCTACGCTATGCTACGCTACATAGCATAGCATGGCGTAGCAAGCTGCTATGCTACGCCAACATGCAACCCTCCAAAGCGTAACACAATGTAGCAAGCACTACATCGATGCATCTCCTTGCATGGCAAGCTGCTACACTACGCCACATACTACGCTACAAAGCATAGCATAGCGTAGTAGGTAGCTACGCTACATCAATGCACTTCACCTATTTGCACCATTGGCATACATCTCCAAGTTCTGACAGCGTAATTACAGCATGACAAGCTCGTCAATCAGCCCTGCATGCCCATGCAGCATAAACACGTCAACGCGGGCTCAGGATACGTGGCATTCAAACTACATCTTTCACATGCTCTTGGTCCTATAACTACCCTGATGAGCAATGCTCAAACGATTTGTGAGTAAGTTTGTTGGCTAGCAAGTAAAAACTTGATTAGCAAGTTGACAAGTTGGCAAGTTAGCACTTTCAAAAGTTGGCAAATGGTCAATCTTGAGCATTGTAAACATTCTTTTTGGCATTGTAAATAGTGAGAATTCCCATTTGGCATTCTTCTTGGCTCTTTCCCACTATCTTTGTAGCATTGTTCATTGTTAACTTTCGTGACCGTATTCAAGCATACAGCTATCTTGCTCTGAACGTCTTGGATACTTTTGGGATTTTTGCGCTTCTCAGCATCACGCAACTAATTGTATCCACGTTGACAGAGTGAATTCATAATCTTGAAGCGGTGCATTTTCCTAACTACATTTTACTTTGCTTTCCTACTTGTCATCGCATTTTACATTATTTTCCACCCTTTTGCATTTAAGGATTATTATTGCATGCTATAAATCTTCTTTTCAAATCATACGTTTGCAAAAGGTTATAGTAACACCAACTAAGTCCCTGTTTGATCGAATAGATCATTCAGGGCATCCAATTTTTCTTTTATCTAGCCCGGCCCTCATGTGAATCCGAGGTTAAAACTGTCACGACNTGAATATAAGAATAAAATAAATATAAACACACATGCATCGTAACCCCTCTTGGCTATAAGCATAATGCTTATGTCATAATCACTTAGGAAACATGTGGAACACCATATACAACAAGCAATAAAATGACTCTTAGTCACAACCTTGATAGCCCAACACCATGTCATATAGTTATGACCTCACTAGGTGATGAAGCATCTTCCTTAAGTTA
Source organism: Gnetum montanum (assembly GCA_015680685.1). NCBI lineage: Eukaryota > Viridiplantae > Streptophyta > Gnetopsida > Gnetales > Gnetaceae > Gnetum > Gnetum montanum. Next base: position 45,252 of record MNCI01027389.1, read on the forward strand.
CATCGACAAGATTCTATTGATGCAATTTCATCAACATGGTCATGTCGACATATGGTCTAACGCATTGACATGATCCCATCGATGCAGTGTCTATATTTGCCTATAAATATGTGCTCACCAACCATATTTATGACATTTCATAGTTAGTATCCTAGCAAAGATCTTGCATTTTGTTAATTTGACAATTAGAATATTTTCTAAGTGACCATAGTAGGAGTGAAAAGTGTAGGGACCTTTATTTGAACACTAATGTACCTAAGCACCTTGGTGTGACCAGTAATAAAGACGAGCTTTCTTCACAAACCTTACAGCATTTGGAAATAGTTTAATGTTTACTTTAAATGAATTTATTATTTGAGTGATTTAGTTTAATACATCAATTGATTAATTAATTAGCAATAAATTAATGCACATAAGTACAACCATTTCGAGCATACATTAATGTTTGGTAATCCTGGTAGCACTTAACACTTGGTAACTCAATAACATTGCAACGTTATTTAAGACATATACAATAAATGGAAATAGATTATTATGTTAGGATTAGTTAAGATATTATTTAATTATTAGATTAGTTAAAAATTCATTACTTTATTTTCTAGAACTTACGCAATTTAAGAAATAAATATAAAATGATAAAAATCATATGCCTCAATTACACTTAACCATACACTTGCACCTCATAAACAAAACTAAGAAGACAACGATCACATCCTCAATATTCATGACCTAGACCTAGTGTACTTATAGAGCTAAAGTCACAATCATTAGAAATAATAAAAATAGTAGAAGCATACTAGTTTCTTCTTCAAACTAAAATGGCCTCTTCTCACAAGGCTAATTCTCCGCCATCATGCAAGCATACATCTAATCAACAAAGGCATGGAGGTTCAACTCAACCAATGTCCCAACAATGTAGAGTGGTATATGCTCATCTCAAAGAGTATGTGCCAAACTTCACCTTCATCCTACATTAGGATGAATAGTTGTGATGGAGGGATACAAAAGGTAACATTGTGTTGCTACCTGATTGATCAATTCTTGTGATGCTACTTCAAACTCTTATGAGGTTGGGTGTCTAGGGCCTTAATGTTGGATATGTTGCGCAGAACCATGACTATCAAGATTATCATCCCACTGAGGCAGAACACAGAAAAGATCAACAATAGGAGAGGCGTTATAAAGCATTGAAGGGAAAGCGATTCAATAACCCCTTATACCTGTTGGGCCAAAAAGAAGTAGAGGATCCCTTCTCTAGGGGTTCTCAATTCACTGACTCTCCTCCCCTTACATTTGATGAAGGGGGCCTAAACCAAAACTTGCAATCAACTGTAAATAATCCTAGTTTAGAAAAGACTGAGTTCCATGACCATGGAGGCTCCAAAGGTGGGAGTCAAGNTTGAGTTCCATAACCATGGAGGCTCCAAAGGTGGGAGTCAAGACATGAACATGGATAAGCATGATGATCATGGCTGTGATCAAAGAAGAGGGGGTAGTTTACACCATGCTTATGCTGGCTCTCCTCCCTCTTCACCTTTGAGATCCTCATCTTCTTCCTCCTCTAGCTCTAACCAAAGCCATAGAGGATGTGACCATGATGGAGATGACCAGTGGGATAGAGATGATCATAGAGCCTACCAGACTAGTAGAGACCATGGTTGTGGGAAATCAAGGATGATCCACCACCATGAATAAAGGGGTAGCAGAGGACATCATAGGCACATCATAACCACCATAGAGGCTATGACTATGATGAGCCTTTGCTTGCAACTAGAAACATGTTGAATACTGTAGAGGCTATGAGAATCCTAATGAGGCATGTAAAAGATAGAAAAATTAAATGGTTGTATATGAACAATATCTTCAAATTCGAAGGGAAATACAACTCAAATCCATAAAATCATCTTCAAGCCTTTCACAATGCTTAGACCTTGTAGAACATTTTAAATGACTTGTAAAAATTAAAATAGTTTCCAAGGACATTCATTAAGAAAGCTAAAACCTAGTATCAATTCTTAGAACCATAATTAATCAGACAATGGAGTATGATGCATGACCTTTTCAACAAAAAGTATCAAACATACACTCGAGTGTCCAATCTAAGAAAGAAAATCCAAAGGTGGAGACAAGGAACATATGAATCCTTGAATGTAGCCATGGGATAGATATTACTTTCTATTGCACAACTACCTAGATCATGTCTTTTCTTAAAGGAAGTAGCTCTACCATATCATAGATGGACTCTGAATAGAAACAAGGAGAAATCTTGGGATCTATGCCCAAGGAAGACTTTCAAATCTAAGGGCCCATTAGATCCAAAGGCTAATTGAGTAGGTGACCAACGAAGAAGGCAAGTTGTGGAAAAGGAAAAGTGCAAAGGAGTTCAACCAAGATCCTTTCATCTAGAAAAGGAAAGTCTAGTTTTGTGACAATGAGGAGGAGACACCACTTAATGAAGTGTTGCAATGTAAAATCTTGCCAATCCAAAAATCTATTTTTGAAATATTGACCACGGTAGATAAAATCTGGGATTCTTTAGATAAGAAATTTTAATCTACTCTTAAAATTGCTAAAGCATCCAAAGAGCAAGGTAGCAATCATAACCAAAGAAGAATGAAAGAAGCTAAATGTGCCTACCAATGGGGTAAGGGCAAAGTTGTTGCCATAGAGGAGGTTGTGGAATCTAAGATAGATGATGATGGTGGATGTGACATCTACCACTATGAGAATCCTAAGGGATGTTACCCCATTATGTCACACTTGCAAGAGTCTAGGATGTACGTGCTAAATCCTAGATTGGCAAGAAGGCAAGCACCCAGAAAGTTACCTTATCCTCAAGGAAACTACAGGTAGTTCCATCAATAGCAAGCCTACTATCCAAGTGAAATTCCATCCCAACCTCATGAGTATTACTAGTAGTGGTAGCACTCACAATTATGGGGGATGCCACCACTAAGGTAGTAGTATCATTATTGGTAGCCAAATTCCTATGGTTACTACATTTAACAACCGGTTTCTCTAAGTGACTCTTCCAATCATGCATCTTTTGAACACCACTACTACCCTCCTAAATATTATAAATCTCAATCCCAAAAGGGGAATCCCCATTTTCATTCTACCCTCCTCATCCTTCTACACCTTTACCTCTACCCTTAACTCAACTACCACCAGTCCCATCCATGCAAGGTGAAATTCCTACCTAGCTCTAGCAAAGAAACACCATGAGGGCTGTTAACCTATAGCTAGCTCCTAGGTTGAATGGTTTGGAGGAAAACCCCCAAAAAAGACCTTTCTTCCAAGCCAATAGTTCTTCAAATCCATCCCATACACCTACAACTAATGATCCTACTTCTTCCTCATCATTTGCTCCTTTATTCAAGAACCCTTCAAATCAAATGCCTTCCAAAATGCATATCATGATGTTGATCCATGCTATCATGGATTGTACTAAGACTGGCCATCTTCCTAGGAAAAGATCTAATCCTAAAAGTCCCCTCATTTATTTGCAAATTTCTGGGAATGAGCCTTACAAGGCTCTTCAAGACTTAGGTTCTAGCGTGAATTTGATTTTCCATGAAATGTACAAAGCTTGAAACCCACCTCCACTCAAGAAGAGCAACATTTGTCTTTAGTTAGTAGATCAATCTATCACTATTCCCTTTGGAATAGTTGAGGAAATTGTTGTGAATGGTTGAACTTAGAAGTGGGGGATGAATAAGTTCCCAAATTTAAACTTTGTAGCACAAAATCACACACATTGAATTTAACATGATTCTCCAACTTGGGTAGTCCACACTTGAAGGGTATATCACTAGCACATCTCTAAAATTTGTTGCTCTTAAATGTGGTTAAAGGGTCCACACCTTGTATAGTCTTCAAGCCCCACTCTAGAGTGCTATGCCACAGCCACTCAACCCTATAAGGTCCCATCAAGCTTGAAATGCGGTTTCCAAGCTTCCACAACCTTTACAACCTTGATCTCTACTCTGAAGTGTTTTACCATAGCACCAACAATTTAATCCCACAAGATCCCAACAAGCCCAAGTAAGATGCCCTCCCACAAGAAGCACATCAACCTCATAGAGCAACAAGAAAGAATAATTACAAAGGATAAATGCAACTCAATTTTCTGATCCTCATATGTTGAGGTACATCATTCTTTACAATGAATAAATGATGATACAATGAAGAGCAAAAAAGATTACAATGATTACGCATAAGCTTTCTCATTTCCCAATGCATATGATGTCTTCTTATAGCTACCATGTTTCTAAATCCTTCTTGCAACTCATGTAATGGATATCCAATTGTCACAGAAGAGGTCTTCTTCATTCCTGAGATGCCTTTCTATATTTGCCTTCAATTCATCTTTTTCTAGAAAATATGTCTTTCTAAAATCTACATTTTGGAAATATGTCTTTGTCTAATGAAAGATGACTTTGTTTTATGAAAGACATATTTCTGAAACTAGCTTGCATTCTATGAAAATATCTTTTCCTGATGGAAGACATCTCTACCTAGAGAAAGACATATGTTGTTTGTTGAAGATGTCTTTACCTATGTTTGCTCCAATTCTACCAAGACATCTACTATTTGTCAAAGACATCTTTCTTCGTCTTCCATTGCATAATGAATTCTTCATTACATGTCCAATAGCTTGCACAATCCAAGTTCTTGTCCTGCAAGCACAAAAATCACACACACATATAAACAACCTTGTCTTTCTCTCTTTTTTAATCTTTTGACATATCAAAACTAAAAGGTCCACAATCTTCCCCTTTTTGGTAATGTGCAAAACTTAAGAAAATGGGTTTTTCTTGTCCCAATAATAACACATACTAATACATTAGCTACTTCTCCCCCTTTTGGATATAACCAAAAATGACAAAGCATAGAAATTAAGGGGATAAAAAATATACAATGAAAAGCATTAAGACATATAAATTCCTATGGTAGCCAGGGATTAGGATAAGTGTGGAGGTTCAATGGCATGTAAATCAAAGTAAAGGCAAGAATAAATGGAAAAGGTAAACCACATAGAGATAACATGAAAAGCACATCATCTATCCATAATCATCAACAAACTATTATATACCATACTATCACAAGAGTACAACTATTTGCAGCTATCAAACCACATCAATCACATATGTGCAAAGTCCCAAAATCACTTATGTGAGAGCCAAAAATATCTCATCCTTTTTGAGCATCAAAAGAAAAGGACAAACAACCTTCCAAGGTCTCAATCACTAACCTTAGTAGCATCCTCAAACTCAGAATCCATTTTTACCTTAGATGGAAAATAAGTCTCCTCTTCATCATCATTACTGTTGGTGCTAGTTCAACTAGATTTTTAAGTGTCCTCATTAGAAAACTCAACCTACTACGCTTGAGCCTAGTGAGGATGAAGCTTCACTCAAAACTAAGAGGAAGCTAGTGGAGTTGATGGAGCTAGTGGCTACTAAACTAGGACCCATTGGAATGTTGTCCCAAACATACTCTCCATTGCTTGTTGCTCAAAAGAGCTAGGAGCATCAACAAGAGGTGAAACAGTATAAGTAGGAGAAACTTGAACATGGTGCTCTAGCTGCTACATGGAAGCATGATCCTCCCCTTGGACATCAGCTAGGGGTGCCTCTAGCTCAGAATCTGACTCCATCCTAGAGTCATGTGTGTGTGAAGGTCCTACTACTAAAAAATGTTATGAAGAAACATGAACATCTTTCTCATTGTTAGAGATAGGAGGAGTAGTAACCTCATTAAATACCTATCCATTGGAGGGAGGAGGAATTCCAAATTCATCCAAACTCTTATGTAAGTAAGAGAGGTACATCTAGTCTTTCCAATGGCTTGAGCAATGGGCTGAAAAAGCTTCTTCAGAGAAGAATGAATCTAATCACTAGAGAATTTTGATTATTTCAACTTGAGAATGCTTCCTTCTTTTTTTTCAGAGGTCTAGTGCTAGATCTTGCTTCAATTGCATGGGAAGTACTCCTCTTCTCCATGTACTCACTAAGATTCCTTTTTCCTTCAGTAGAGGCAACTCTAGTATAGATACACCCCTCTCGTGAATTAACAAGCTAATGAGGTAGGGGTGTCCAAGGATTCTCTCCTTGCCATAGAGGCTCAGAATGTCCCAACAAAGAGTGTGCCACAAATCTAATGATAAACTTGTAAGCAAATAATATAGTACAAAACCATAGGTGGCAATAAATAATTGTAGCTACCTCCTTCCACCCATGATGTTATACAAAATAATGAGTGACAAGGTGGAGGCATCAAGAGTCATCTTGCTCCTCTCAATATGACCCCTATCAAATGACATATCTCTCCCAAATAAAACATCATAAAATTCATCATGTCCTATGGGCATTATACCATTTGTGTAAATATCTTGCATAGTGATGAGTCACATGGGTTGGCCACGTTGACGAGATGCCATCGACACGACCCCATTGATGTGATCACATCAATGCAATGTTTGACCTATTAACATGCACTCATTGATGGGGCATCCTATTTTGCCTATAATGTGTGCCTACCCACTGCATTAATGGCATCTCTTTCATAGTTGTTGTGAAGTGTTTGTAGTTTTTCCTCTCAAAAGTTAGAATATTTTCTAAGTGCCCATAGTAGAAGTCAAATAGTGTATGGATATTTATTTGAGTAGTATTGTACCTGAGCACTTCAGTTTATGCATTAATAAAGATGAGCTTTCTGACCAAATCTTGTAGCACTTGGACTAGAGCAATTATTTTCTTTATACATTTAATATTCTAGCAATTTTCTTTAATTTTTTAATTAACTAAGTAATTAATAGCAATTAACGGCATGCATAAGTATGAACACTTTAAGCATATGTCTAATGCTTGGTAATCTCAGTAATACTTAACATTTGGTAACCTAGTAGCATTATACGTGTTCAGGATATGTATAGCAAGTGGGAATAGATGCTTATGTTAGGATTAGTTAAATATTATATAGCTATTAAATTAATTTAGCAATTAAATACTTTATTCTTTATTCTTAGGTGACTTAGAACATAAAAGACAAAATGATAAAAATCACCTACCTCGGTTACACTTAATCATACCCTTAAACTTCACAAGTAAAACTGGGAAGACAACGATTACAATGGTTAGTTTCACCTCTTAGAACCAATGTACTTAAAAACCTAAAGTTTTTGGAATTCAACCAAATCACTGAGTGAACACTAGTGCTTCATATGATTGGACGTAGGTTATACACGCTGCTCATCATTGGTGTCATTACTAGAGACTTTAGCTATTTTTGTGCACTATCTAGGACTTAGTGAAAAATCATTCAACATCGTTGGATGAAATCTTCAAGTTGCAATCATTCTAACACTAATAAAAATTGAAGAAAAACACACTAATAATTTTCTTCTAATTAAAATGTCCTCTTCTCATAGGGATGATTCTCTACCAAAATTTAATCACACATCCAATCCAACGAATGAACAATCAAAATAGCCTATGCCCCAAAAATGCCAAGTGACATATACTCATCTTGATGAGTATGTGCCCAATTTCACCTTTGTCCTACATCAGGATGACTAGATGTGATGGAAAGACATGGAGGGAAAAATTATGTTGCTACCTAATCTATTAGTTATTATAATGCTCCAAAAAACTCTTATCAAGTTGGGCATTCAAGGACTTCATGCTGAATACATTATGTCAGATCACGACTTTAGGGATTACCATCCCACTAAATCACAATGTAAAATTGATTGGCAATAGGAGAAGCATTATGAAGCTACAAAGGGTAAACAGTTCAACAACCCCTTGTTCCTATTGGGTCAAAAAGATAGTAAGGATCCCTTCTCTTGGGGTTCTCATTTCACTGACTCTCCTTCCCTTGATTTTGATGAAGGGGACTTAAACCAAAATTTATAGTCCACTGTAAACAATCCTAGTTCAAGAAAGAATAGGTCTTGTGATCATGGAGGATCCAAAGATGGAAGTCATGGGAGGGATAGGTACAAGCATCATGATGATGATTGTTGCCATGAACATCGAAGAGGGGGTGGCAAGTACCATGGTGCTAGTCCTCCTTCCTCTTCACCTTCATCATCCTTTTCTTCCTCCTCTAACTCTAACCGAAGCTGCAAAGGACATGACCATGATGAAGGAGATCAACAAGACAAATAAGATCATGATCATAAAGCCCATCAAAATGATCAAGATCAAGGATGTGGGCATTCAAGGGATACCTACCACCACAAGAGAAGAAATAGCATAAGGCATCATGGCCATCACAAAGGCCATGATTATGATGACTCTTTTCTTGCAAATTGAAGCATCTTGAACATCACAGAGGTAGTAAGAATTCCAACAAGGCATCTAAAAGACAGCCAAATAAAGTAGTTGGATATGAACAACATTCCCAAATTTGAAGTGGGATACAACTTAGATTTACAAAACCATATACAAGCCTTTCACAATACTTGTGCCTTATAGAACATAAAGAACAAATGACAAAAACTTAAGTTGTTCCTTAGGATACTCATAAAAGAAGCTGAAAGTTGGTACCAATCTTTAAATATGGAATTAATCTATAAATGGAGTACAATGTTTGATTTGATCAATGACAAATATCATATGTACTCTTGAGTGTCTAAATTGAAAAAGTAGATTCAAGGTTGGTGACAAGAAACACATGTATCCTTGGATGTAGCCATGGATAGGTACTATTCTCTTTTGTATAGATGTCCTCACCATGGTTATTCTCAAAGGAAGTAGCTTCATCATATTATAGATGGGCTTTGATTAGAAACAAGGAGAAATCTTGGGATCTATGTCCAAGGGATACTATCAAAACTTAGAGCCCATCAGATCCAAAGGCTCATTGAGCAAGTTGATAAAGAAGAAGAAGAGTTCAACAAAAGAGAAAGTGTAGAGGAGTATAATCAAGATCCTTCCATCAGAAAAAGGGAAGTCCAATTTGATGATAATGAGGAGGAAGCACCACTTGATAAAGTAGTCTAGTGAAAAACTTTTCCTATTAAGAAATCTATCTCTGAAATTTTGGCTAAGTAGAAAAAATGTTTGACTCTTCAGATGAAAAGTTCCAAACCAATATAAAAATAGTACAGGCATCCAAAGAAAAAAGTAGCGATCATGATTACAAGAGAAGGAAGGAAGCTAAACATGCCCACCAAAGGGATAAGGGCAAAGCTGGTTCCATAGAACAGGTTGTGGAATTAAAATCAAATGATGATGATGGATGTGACATCTACCAATATGAATGTCCTAAGGGATATTTCCCTATTGTGTCACACTTGTAGGAATCTAGGGTATATGTGCTAAATCCTAGATTTTCCAAAAGGCAAGCACCCAAAAGATTACCTTATCCTCAAGGTAATCCATGGAAGTTCCACCAAAAACAAGCTTATTATCCAGGTAGAGCTTCACCATAACTGTTTGAGAAGTATCATTAGTGGTAGCACCCACAATCATTGGGGATGCCACCACCAAGGCAGTAGTACCCTTATAGATAGCTTGATCCATATGGGTACTATGTTTAGCAACCCATGTCTCCACATGACTCTTCCAATCACACCTCATTCCAACATCACTACTACCCTCCTAAGTATTACAAAGCTCATTCTCCATCTTGAAGAGGAAAGTCTTCATATCCTTACCATCCTTCTCATCCTTCTATGCATGTCCCTCCTCCCTCAACCTAATTACCACCTACTCCATCAATGTAGGATGATATTTCAACCTAGCCATAGAAATGTAATGCTACCATGGCTATTAACTTATATTTGACTCCTTAGCTAAGGGGTTTAAAACCTGGACCCACAAAAAGACCATTCTTCCACACCAGCAATCTTATAAGACCCTCACAGACTCATATAGTTGATAATCCTACTTCTCCCTCATTCTCTAAATCCAATCCATTCAAGTCCCCTTTAAACTAAACACCTTCTGAAGTGCATACCATCATGTTAACCCGTGGGGTAATTGATTAGATAAAGGTTGGCCACCTATCTAAGAAATGGTTTGATCTTGGGAGTCCCTTAATCTATTTGCAAATCACTAGCAATAAGCCTTGTAAAGCTCTTTTGGATTTAGATTCTAGTGTTAATCTAATTTCTCATGATATGTACAAATCCTGGAACATGCCTCCACTCAAGAAGAGTAACATCTACCTTGATTCGATAAACCAATCCATCACTATTCCTTTAGGACTAGTAGAGGACATTGTGACTACCATCTATGGGTGGTCCTATCCTGGTAACTTCCTAGTGATCCATCTAAAATTTAGTGTGCAAATGAATCTAAAATTCAAAGGTGTGTATACACAATAGCCAAAAAACAAGAGGGCACCCAATGATTGACAACCAATCCTGAAAGTTGCACACTTTGCATAGAGCCCACTGAGAGCTTAACATGTGCTTATGTTGAGGGCATGGATGAAGTCGAGCAAGTTCATTGCTAACTCTCTGATGATGAACCTAATGGCACTTATTCGGAAGATTTGAAAATCCATGAAATTTTTAAACAGAAGTCCTTGGAGTTAAAAAATCTACCTGCTGACATGGAATATGTATTTCTAAAAAATGGCAAGCCATTGATAATCAATGCCAACCTTGCTCCTGAACAAAAAGAGATATTGTTGAAGGTGGTAAACAAATGGCCAAAAACCTTTGCTTGGTCATATTCCAAACTCATTGGGATTGATCCTCAGATGTGACAACGTCACATCTATACTGATCTTTCCTTCAAGCCAAAGAGTAAGTCGTAGCATCGATTAAACCCCAAGTTGAAGCATATTGTCAAGAAGGATATTGAACAACTCCTTAAGGCAAGGTTCATCTATCCAGTGAGTGAGCTAGTCCACTTGTGATACTACCAAATAAAGATGACAAGTGGAAGGTCTATATTGAATTTAGGCTATTAAACATGGGAATGTGTAAAGATCATTTTTTGTTTCTATTTGTGGACTCGGTGTTTGAAAATATTTATAGACATTGGTATTATAGCTTTCTGAATGGTTATAGTGCCTATAACCAAATTCATATTACACTAGAGGATTAGGCCAATACTACATTCACAAGTCCTTGGGGGACTTTTTCATATAAAAAGATGCCTTTTGGTCTATGAAATGCCCCTACAATATTCCAATGGCTTATCTTGAGTATTTTTCAATAGTAGATTGGTAGTGGGTTAGAATTTTTTATGGATGACTTTTCCACCTATGGTGCTACATTTGACCAAGCTCTAAACCATCTTGAGCAAGTGCTAAAAAGGTGTGTAGAGACCAATCTTTGTCCATATTGGCAAAAGAGCCATCTGATAGTCTAGGAGGGCACTATGATGGGGCATAGAATCTCACAAGTAGAGATCAAGGTGGATCCTAAAAAGATTAGGGTCATCCAATAAATTACCCATTAACTAGAAACTGTTAAAGATGTTCAATCATTTTTTTTGGACACATTAGCTACTATTGAAAATTCATAGAGAATTTCTCTAAGATTGCTAAATTGTTAGTGAACCTCACAAAGAAAGATGCTCTATTTCATATGAATCAAGGAATGCAAAAAGGCATTTGAGAATCTCAACTAGAAACTCATAGAAACTCCAATTCTATGAGCACCTAATTGGTCTTGACCATTTCACATCATGATGAACACATCAAACTATGCCTTGGGAGATGTGCTCATGTAGTTGGATGATCAAAAATGTTCATACTACATACACTATATGAGTTGAAGCATTATGGGTGCATAGCTGAACTACACCACAATGGAGAAAGAACCAATGGCATTGGTGTATGCCTTGAAGAAGATCAAGCACTATGTGCTTGGATACAAGGTGTTTATACACATAGATCATGGTGCCATTCACTTCTTGATGAATAAACCAACAGTAAGCCTCATGTCATATGGTGGCTTATGATTTTACAAGAATTTGATCTTACAATGGTAGATCGAAAGGGAACCGAGAATATGATCGTTGATCACTTATCTTAGTTATGATGGGACAACATAGAGAATGAGAGCTTACTTTCTAATCAGTTTCTTAATGAACTCCTCTTTGCTGGTGTGATAAATGAATAAGTGCCTAATGAACCAAAGCGGTATAATCGCATCCTCACTTATCTTTTTACTCAGGAGATGCCACAATATTTTGACCATAGGAAGAAATAATAGTTTCTTTATCAGGTCAAATGCTTCATGGAGATCAATGGACACTGTTACAAGGTGTGCATCAAGGGCCTAGTTCATTGGTGTATTCCTGATGCTAACCAACTACACATTCTCTAAGATACTCATGAGAGCCCTTATGAGGGCCACTATGCTGGAAGACACATGGTCATTAAGATTCTGATAGTAGGGTATTATTGGCCAACAATCTTCAAGGATTCCCACCACTTTATCCACTCTTGTGAATGTTGTTAACATGATGGTGAGATGATCGCTCAAATGGTGGATCCCTGACAATGGAATCAACCACTAGAATCCTTCAACATCTAGGGCATAGACTTCATGGATGCCATCACACCCATCTTGAATGGAAAGGCATACATTATAGTCACTACTACCTATTGTATAAAATGGGTAGAAGCAGCAGCTATCATTGACTATACATCTTCCATTGCTACTCGATTTGTATAATAGAATATTGTAAATAGGTTTGGGGTGCCACATGCATTGATTTCTAGCAATGGTACTCATTTTATAGGTACCACCTTTCAAAAACTCATGCAACACTTGGGGGGTAAAGCATAAATTAACAACATCCTACCACCTGCAAGCCAATGGTCAAGTTGAGGCTACCAATAGGAAACTCTCAAAAATCCTAATAAGAACAATTAGTAAATATAGGAGAGACTGGAGCATAAAACTCAATGATGCCCTTGGACCTACCACTCCACATGGAAACTTCTTATAGGCTACTCTCCCTATGAGCTAGTGTATGAAAAATTACCAACTCTTCCTATTCAATTTGAGCTCTATACACTTTTAATAGCCTATTACCTTGACCTTGACCTAAGCCTAGCACAAAAAGAAAGATTGATCAACCTTAATGTGCTAAATGAAAAAAAATTGGTGGCCTTGTCCTTGAATGAAGTTCATAAAGCATTCAACAAAAAATGCCATGACCTTAGAATAAGGAAAGTAAAATTTTAACCTAGAGATAAGTTCCTCTACTGGAATCCCACTCGTGTGTCACAATGAACTAAGTTCTAAACATTATGGGAAGGATCTTATATCATTTATGAAACCTTTCCTTCTAGGGCCATGTTGATCTACAAACCTAAGAGCCCAAACAAAAAGCAATTACTCAACACACAACAAATATAACCTTTCCATGAGCCCAAGCAAGCTAATGTTAGTAGCACCTCATTAGATCGATAGCCTCACTCAATTTTTCAGATCTCCTTCTTTTAACATAGGCATGTGGGAGATGGTCATCCATGATAACCAATTAAGTGGCTCTTCAATTTTTACACTTTTTGTTTTAAACTTCTTCTTTTTTACAGTTTTTGTTTTACACCTTCTTTGTTTTACACTTTTTCTTTTACACTTTTCTTGTTTTTTCCCATTTTTTGTTTTACAACATCATTAATACGTTTTAAATTTCTTGCACATTTTCCAATTTTTTCTATATTTTACTTTATTTTTATGTCAATTTCTCTTATGTTTTCTAATAAATTGCTTTATTGCCACGAGGACACAGTGATGTTGTAGTTGTTTGCTAATGGTGGTTTGTACTTAATGTTTTTTATTACTAATGTCTAGTGTCTATTTTTGCATTTTAATATTGATGACTAAGACAAAGTTTCTTTCTTATGGAATAGGCAATGAGTCCACGTCATCCACCCATCCACAACAATCTATGGTGTTCTTGTTTTTGGAAATATGAGGTCCCTTTCATTAATGAAACTTTAATGAACTTGTGACCTTGGTCATTTCCAAACTTGGGAAAGATCAAATGGGTTGATAAAGGTGTGACTTCAAGGGAACTCGATGCTCTTTGTACTTTTGTATTACTTGAGTGCATGAGTGTTTTTCATAAATTTCTTACTTGAGTGAATGAAGCTAAGCAACATGAAAATTTGAAGGAACATTTTTGAGACAAGGTGGGAATGTACAAGAAGATCATTGAAAAAGAAATCCATATGACCAAGACCCATATCAACACTCTTAGTGCTTAGAACACTAACTAGCGGGCGATACTAGATACTTACGCCTTTGCCCACCAAGCAGAACTAAAGAGCTAGCACCTGCAGATCCAAGATCTCACTGAGTACATGGAGTTGACAAATATACAGTATGCCAACTTAGCCAGGTTTATAGTAGGATTCCTGAGGATAGAATTGGAGAAGCAGGTAGCAACCACCTATGCTAAGTATGAAGTAGAATTTACTGAACACAAAAAGACACTACAAAAATTAGAGGTAGCTAATTCTGAGTTAGAGATGGTCAAATCCAACTACCAAGGGCAAAAATATGTCATGGAAGATTTGGCTTGATAGCTCACAGATTACCAAGAATGTAGAAATAAAGACAGAACCTACGAGGAGGAACGACGGTTGTTTGTGGCTTGGTACATCAAAGCCAATCAGATGTTTCCACAATTGCCATGTCCATGGAAGGTGCTAACTCCATCAAATATTGGAGCATCATCATGGATGGCACACAATCCCAAAACCAAAGAAGAAAAGCTTCAGGCACTCCTTCAGAGATATCCATTTCGAAAGCCTAAAGCACAAGATAAAGGAAAGAGGCCCATGGAGGAAACACCACCACCAAGAACCACATGAGTTCTAACAATTTTACATTTTGTATTCCGTGTTGGTGTCCTAATTTTATTTTGTTTAACTCCACACTACAGCTTGAGATAATTCATAGTTAGTCCATAATCCCATACCTATCCACTATGTAATCAAATGAACTTGTTCTCATTTTGATTGTTTGACTCGAGGACGAGTTGTTATTCAGTCATGGGGGTATGATGAATCGTGGTTTGCCAGGCCCCAATATTGAGTATGTGATATCGCATCCTGGATAACGATATCGAATACATGATATCATGACTCCTGTGTTGGCCTATAAATATAGCACTCAGGTGCATAGGAAAAGGGTCTTGATAAGTCTTTAGGGTAAAGTCTTTTTATCAGTTTTTAGTTAGTTTTCAATTCTTTCCTAAGTTCATGCTCGCAATGTGATGCTTGTAATTGTACGGAACCTTTGTTCGAGTGTGATGTACTTGGACACGCACACAATTGGCAATAAAGATTGAGATTACTCTATCATTGTAGCATTCACTTAGTTTTTAAGTTGTTAATTGTTAATTATTATTTATTTTTTTCCTAGTTAATATTTCTTTATTGTTATTTACTATTTCTATTGTTAATGCATAATGAGTACATCTTAATCATGAACATTTAAGTGTAACTACTTGGTAACCCAGTAGCGTATCTAGTAGTGCTCAAGTAATGTGTGCTTGGTAACCCCAAAAGTAGTACACAAGGTCCAAGATGCAGACGAATGATTAATGATGGATGCTCATTGCACTTAGGCTAGCTTAGACTTTATTTTCCATTGTCTATTAGTTCACTCAAGTTATTTCTTATTGACTTTAGAATTATCATAGTAATTAGGAATCACATCATACACCTCACTCTGGACTAAACCATACATGAAAAAGAAAATACTAGTCTAGGTGGGAAGATAGTGAACTACGATCAACATGTAACTATCTAGGTACCACAACTAGTCCATATGTAGAGTTCGACCGAATCATGTGTACACACTCATGCTCATATTCGTATGGTTGAGCGTAGGGGTATCTCGACGCTCATCAAATCCTAATTTTCAATATAGAAAATATTGATGTTTAAAAATAAAATCATTGAATTTTCAACCTCAATATTATTTAAAACTATTTTAAAAACCTCATTTTTAAAATGCTACATAGTCCCAATCCTAATTTAAATTGCTCTAGATAATGAATCTAGACTAATCTTGAATTTGGATTGTATTCTTACACGCAAACCCCATAATTTGTACATTGTCATACGAAAAGTTAGATTCCAAAAATTCATAAAACATATTAATTGAATCAATTCTAGAAATTTCCAAATAAAGTTGTTACATCAAAAAAATCCAATTTTTATTTAGGAAAAAAAATTATAGAAAATAATGTTCTTGAATTTTAAAAAATGAATATATGAAAAACATCAATCTATAATTTGGATTGTATTGTTACATGAAAATCCCTAACTTATTAATTGTCATATCAAAATTCAAATTGTAGAAATTCATAGTCATATTGTAGAAATTTTCAAAATATGGTAATCAAATGGATCATACAAATTTTTATATTGAAGATCATGAAATGCAAAAACATCAATTTTCTTACATATTATGAAACAAAAAATACAAATTTTGTTAAAGGGTCAAGTTCTCCACTCTTGAGCTTAGTTTTCCACCACTACCATGTTGTCATAAATATATTTAATAGAAAATCTCAATTTTTTTACAAATTACTAAATAAAAAACCTAAGTCTTCTTGGAGCTTTTATGAGTTTATATATCATAATTATAACGTAATGATTTGAAAACCTCAATTTTCTTACTTATTATCAAACAAAAACTCCTAATTTATCATTAAATCAAAAATCCCAAAATCCCACAAAAAAATGTTTTAAAAAATGAACGTACTTGAATCATATCCTTAGAATCTCAATTTATCATCAAATCAGAAATCTCCAATGCATAAGAAAATTACATAGTTTGCACACGAGTGTACAAATCTTCAAGTAAAGATAGAACATTAATTTAGAGTACCTAATTTTAAAAAAATGAATTAATTGTAAATCATTTCATGAAGAACCCTTAGTTTTTTATGTATCATCAAATAAAAAATTCCAATTGATTGTAAAATCAAAATCTCCAAACTAATTTTTCAAAAAAAATATGAACTATAGGTAAATCAAATTCAAAAATAATTTCAAAATTACAATCATTGAATGGAAAACCTTAGTTTTCTTATGTATCATTAAACAAAAAATTCCAATGTATTGTAAATCAAAATCTCAAAAAATAAATTTTTTGAAAAATGTAAAACATATATGAATTAGATCCAAACATTTTCAATTTATAATTAAATCAAAAAATCCTAATGGGTGATAGAAGGAAGAACATATCATTAAATCAAAGATCATATTTTTAAGAAGAAAAAACAAATATATCAAAAACCTGTTAGATTTTCAGAAATTGTTAAAATTATGAAAACAATTCTTCAAAAACTCCAAAACACACTTAAATTATATTTCTAAAAAGAGCATTTTTATTTTTTATTTTTTTTTGTGGGGGGAGGAGGGGGCTAGGGGGTGTGTGGAGAAGTTGGAATCCTAAAAAATTTGTAATATAGGTATACCCCAAGATATAGAGTCCAATTAGAAATTTATAACGTAGCATTATCCACCAGAATTGAACCCATGGCTTGTTTATTTTCAATCAAGAGTTTTACTACTATGCTAATACCTCATTGTGGATGTGTTGTAGATTTGTAGAGTTTTCATGCAAATATGTAGATATGATTGTGGTGGAAACTCATGTATTCATTAGGTATAGTGTGAAGAGAATTTTTGATCTTTTTTTTTCTTTTTGCATTTTGAAGGTTGACTAAGAAGTTTACTTTTTCCATTAGTTTTTAAAGATATTTTTTTGGGTGTGTGTGTGTGTCTATATATATATATATATATTAAAAATAAAAATTTAAAGTACAAAAGTATAGAAGTACTGTAGGGAGGAGATTTCCATCCTATTAATAGAAACAAGATTATCGAAAGATATTATCTCCATATCTTGACCAATAGTTACAAATGAGTTATCTATAGTCAAAATATCTTGAACATGTTTTCTTATTCTAAATATTTAGCATGTAATTGTCAATAGATAGACTTCCTCAATATTTTTTCTTGATATGTTTTTAATTCACTAGTAGTAACCTCAATTCAAAGACCTTGGTTCAAGCCTGGCTATAGCACTTTAAGGGATTAGGCTTTTGCTCATCTACTAACCCTCCTGGGATCCCATCTAATGGGATGAGCACTATGACTCTAGGTGATGATTCTTTAGTAGTAAGCTCAAGGTTGTGTAAGAAGTTTAGTTCTAGATATAAGATATATGTATTTTTGTTTACTTTTTTCCCCTGTTAATGTGTCACTCATGATAGGTTCAAGGATGGGTATGAATGTCATATAATGAATAGTTATTAGGTGAGTTCACACCTTGAATAATATCAAATGTGAATGATTGTAGATTCAAAATTGTGAAATGATATTTGTAGGGAAAGAAAAAAATCCTTTTTAAGAATGAAGGTATTGGAATATAGTGGTTAGATTAGTTCATAGATAAGTTATGGGTTAGTGGGAACTAAGTACTTAGATGTTTTATTTAGATTGTGACATAAGATGTTTCATTTTGGGTGTAAGCCCATTTAAAACTCAAGAGTAGGTCTATTGCATTTAGCTCACAACTAAAGATTCATTAAGGATGTCAGTTATCTAGTCATTAGGGTTGTTCAAGATGAAAGGTTGATAGAGCATGGATGAGACTCTAGGGTCCATGATGTCCTACAAAACAAAGATAAGAAGAATCAAAGAAGCTAATAAAATCAAAAAGAAAAAGAAATTTATTTAGAAGAAATATGAATGATTAAAAGAATTTTATTTTTAAGAAAGAAAAATGAAAAATTTTCACATCCTAAAATTTAACTTAAGATAATCCATGATTAATTTACACATAATCCTTGAGCATATAACATCATGATGCTTATAACTTAAGAAAAATAGTCATCATAAGCATTATAAAACTTAACCAAAGTGCATGATACAAATCAAAAATACACATCGAAGTACTTGAGGTAATAATTCCATAACCATAAATCAAATTTCATAATCATGATAAACGCATATTTTAAAAAGAAGGTTGATAATATTCATCAATACATAACCTCAAGTACATCATGTCCAACATAGCATAATCTTGAAAAAAAGAAAAGTTAAATTTAAAAAACCCACTTACTATCTACCACAAGATAGATGAATCCAACCTTGAGGAGCTTCTCTACCTCCTTTTTAATAACTTGTTTTAACTTTTCATTCAACCTTCTTTGTGGTTGTCTCTTAGGCTTGATGTCAAAGTTTATATAGATTCAATGATGGCATATGCATGGGTCTATCCTTGTTATCTCATTATATAACCAAGTTGATGAGTAGCAAGGTACCCCTATGCCCAACCATATGAATCACTAAGGCATTACATACGATTTGGTCAAATTTTTTGAACCTATAGTTATCTCATATAGTAGTTCCTCTAGGAAGTGCAATGGCATTAAGAATGTTTTTTGTCTTTTCAACTATGCTTGTGAGACCCATGGGTATGGTTTAAGTATAATTAAGGTATATGAATTTTTGTCATTTTATATTTTATGGATGTAATCACCTACAATAAGAATAAGGGTATAGTAGATTGAAAACTAATGTCTATTGTCTATCTAGCCTAACACAAGTAACCGCCCCACTTTCCTAAACACATCTTGAACACATATAGCACCTCTAGACTACCAAACATTAAGCGTTCCTAGGTTACCAAGTACTATATGAATGCTCGAAGTGGTCATGATCATGTTCATTAGATGTTGAAAATAAATTACTTAATCAAATGCATTAAAGTAAAGAATAAGAACGTAAAATGAAATAAGGAAAATATTAAGCTATTCTCAATGCTATAAGGATTGTCCAAAGAGTTCATTTTATTCCTATCACACTGCTATTCTTAGGTACATTAGTGCTCAAACAAAGAACTATACACACTTTGGACTCCTTCTGCAGGCACTCAAAAAATATTCTAACTCTAAGGGAAATAAATTGCAAGAGCTTCACTACCTTGCTTGAAAACTAAAACTGAAACTATTTAAAACTGACTCAAAACAAGAGCTTGGGCATAGTATTTATAGACTTGTGGAATATACCCTGACATCGGATCTAGGCCCCGAAGTTATGTACACAATGTCATAGCCTTAACACAAAATAGTGATTCATCATACTCCCATAACTGAATGAAAACTTGTCCTCAAGTGAAGAAGAAGAGGAACAGGTTCTTTACAATACAACATATTGGGTAGGTATGGGATTATTAACTGACATGACAGAATGACTTAGATGAAATGGACATACAGACTTTGAGTGCCAAAGTGTATGAAATTACAATTTTTACAACATTGGGTGTTCATGAGAAGAGGAGTGAGCCCCTTGGAGAGTATTGACATCTAACACCTCTTCGGTAGTAAAAGAATGTGAGAGAGAGAGAGAGAGAGAGAGAGAGAGAGGAGATTCAATGATCATGAATAGCCCTCATTGTGTGGTCCTACTACATCATCCTTGGTGAAGATATTCCAACTTCTAGTCCATGCTCCCCACTGCAATCACATTAGGATCATGAATTAGTATGTAATGCATAACACATAGTGATTAAATGCCTTGTCTTGTCAATGGTTACACTGGTAAGTTGTGATTGTGGTAGATTAGTTTCTTTGATAGTGTTAGTGGGAAGGTCGATAGATAGGGTAAAATAAATTAAGTCATCCATTAAATTCAAGAAGGTTTAATATGAGGAAATATTTGAAGAGGATATAAGAATTCAAAATAATGAAAAGGAGAATTCATTGAAAACTATTGTGAAGATATGTACAATTGGATGTCATTGATGGGGTCAATAGAAAGAATTTGATTGTAAAAATGTCTAAGGGTAAAGAACTTAACTAACCCAACCAAAAGATATGCAAGTGGATCCTTCCCAAAGTAGTCACAAGCCTTTTATGCCCTTGCATAACTTCAAACCAAAAAGTCCATGGGCTTTGTGGATGATTAATGGTTATAGAAGGTTAAGTACAAAAACCTAGAAGTAACTAACTAAGAATTCTAACACATTAAACTAGGACATCGAACCAAAACATGAAACCAATAGTGAGGCAGAACATGGAAAGCATAGATGGATAAGAGAGAGAAGATGGAATGGAGTTCCTAATTATAGCCACATGAAGTCCCTTGTAGATTTTGTGGTTAAATGACTTGATAAGATCCATCCTTAGTCCAGACCAAAACCAACCACTTTCAGTGACTTCGCATTGACATTCTAAGACCAATCCATCCCCTAAGACACAAGAGTGCTTCCATAGAACAACCATTGTTCTAAATTAGGGAAGAAGTAGGAAGTGAGAAAGGGCCTTAATTAGAGGAGACGAGTCCCATAACCAATGCTTGTAGCCTGTTTATTCGATCTAAGGGATGTGGTTTGAATTCCCATTGGTTTTTTTTCTTCAAATGGGAACCACACCATGCAAAGACACATGCATTTATTTTATCCAAGGGTTGTGCTTTGAATCCTCATCTTCTTTCTTCTTCTTCTTCTTCTTTTTCTCTTTTTTGATGAAAATCACACCATGCAAGGACTTATTCAACTTCCTTTAGTGATTGGCATGGAATAATAAGAAATTCATGGAAACACACATGCACCCAAGCAAAAAAAAAAAGTACAAAGAATACCAAATCCCCTTGAAGCCACATCCTGTTCAAACCTTTAAATCCTTCCTAATTCTGAAAACTATTAAATTCACAAACTTATTAAAGTTTTATTAGTGAAAAAGGGATTACATGTTTCCAGAACAAGGAAAACCATAGAGTGTGTGGATGGGTGAATTTTGTGAACTCACTACCTATTACATGGAAAAGAAACCATGTCCTAATTATTTGTAATAAAATTCAAAGCTAGAAACTAGACACCAACAATTAAATAACAAAAATAGTACATACCACCATCAAGTAATGCATTACCAATGTACTTGGCACTTATTAACAAAAAGTAAGAAAATCACACAAAATAAAAGAAAATACAAAAGAAAGCATAAATTATTCAAGAAATATCAAATGTACTAACAATGGTGTAAAACAAAAAGTACAAAAAGATTAATGACATAAAAACAAAAAGATGTAAAACAAAGAACATGTAAAACAAAAAGTTGTAAAATGAAAAATGTGTAAACAAAAAAGTTAAGAAACTAATAAGCCACTTGAATGATTAGCATGGTTGGCCATATCCCCCATGACTAAGTTGAAAGGAGGAGATTTGAAATATGGAGAGTGGTTGTTCATCGGATAAGGTGCTTGTTGAGTTAGCTAGCATATGCTCATGGAAAGGCTTAATTTGTTGGATGTTGACTAGCTGCTTCTTATTTGGGGTCTTAGGCTTATAGATCATCATGGCCCCTAAAGAAAAATGTAAATGATATATAAGGTCGTTCCTATAAAATTTGAAACTTAGTTCGTTGAGGTACATGTGGAGTTCTAGTAGAGAACCTTATCTCCTTGTTATAATTAAACTTTTCTAATTTTCAGGTCATGACACTTTTTGTTATAAACCTTGTGCAACTCATTAGATGATAAGGCCACTAATTAATCTTCGTCTAGAAAGTTGAGATTCATTAGTATTTCATTTTAGGCTAGATTTAAGTTAAGGTCAACGTCACAAGCTGTTGAAAATGTACAAAGTTCAAATTAAATAGGAAGTGTTGGGAGTTTATCGTACACAAGCTCATAGGGGGAGTAGCCTATAGGAAGTTTCCAAGTTGAGCAATAACCCCAAAGGGCATCGTTGAGTTTTGTGCTCCAATCCTTCCTATACTTGCTAACAGTTCTTATTAGTATCCTTATGATTTCCCTATTTGTAACCTTAGCTTGACCATTAACTTGGAGATGGTAAGGTGTTGTGAGTTTGTGTTCAACCCCTAAGTGTTACATGAGCTTCCAAAAAGTAGTGCTTTTAAAATGAGCTCCATTGTTAGAAATTAATGCATGTGGCATGCCAAACCTATTTATAACATTTTTTATACAAACTAAGTAGCAGTAGAAGATGTACAATCAATGACAGCTACTACTTCTACCCATTCATACAATAGTCAACAACGACTATGATGTACACCTTTCCATTTGACATGGGCATGATGGGACCCATGAAATCAATGTCCCACATGTTAAATGGTTCTAATGGTTGAATCCATTGTTAAGGTTCCTTCATTCAAGTAGTCATTCCACCATCCTATTTGCATCGTTCACAAGAGCAAATAAAATGATGAGCATACCTGAAGAGTATTGGCCAGTAGTACCCTGCCATCAGGATTTTAATGGTTTTGTGTCTCCTAGCATAATGTCTTCTACAAGGACCTTCATGAGAGTTGATTAGCATCAAGGACATACCAATGATCCAGGCCATTGGGCACACCTTGTAAAGGTGTCCATTGATCTCCATGAAATGCTTTAGCAAGTGAAGAAACTATCATTTCCTCCAGTGATCCAACCCTTATGGCATCTCCTGAGTGAGAAAATAGGTGAGAATGTTATAATACCATCTTGGCTTATTGGGAATTTTTTAATTATTATTCTAGAAAATAGGAGTGCATCAGGAAATGTATCAGATAATGGGCTTTCTTCCTCTTTGTCATCCCATCGCAACGGAGACAAGTGATTAGTGACCACATTCTTAGTGTCCTTTCAATCTACCATTGTAAGATCAAATTCTTGCAAGATCTCCAACCACCATATGACATGAGGGCTCGTCATTGGCTTGTTCATTAATAAGTAGATGGCACTATGGTCTATGTGCACAAACACTTTATATCTAAGCACATAATGCCTAAACTTCTCTAAAGAAAACATCACTACCATCAATTTTTTTCTATAGTGGTGTACTTCAATTGTGCACCCACAATGCTTCAGCTAGTGTAATGGATGTAATATGGACATTTGTTGTCATCTGATTATGTCAGCACAGCTTCCAAATCATAATTCAATGCACCCATCATGATGTGAAATGGTCTAGACCAATCAGGTGCTTGTAGAATTGGAGTTTCCACAAGCCCTTTTTTTAGTTGCTGGAATACTTTTTCACATTCAAGGGTCCAGAAAAAAGGAGCATCTTTCCTTATTAGTTCAACTAATGATTTTGCGATCTTAGAGAAATTCTCTATGAATCATTGGTAGTAGCTAGTGTGTCCAATAAATGACCAAACATCTTTAACTATTTCCATCTGGTGAGTTATTCCTTGGATGGCCCTTATATTTTCAGGGTTCACCTTAATTCTTACTTGCAATATTTTGTGTCCCAATACAATGCCCTCCTAGACCATGAGGTGAACTTTCTAGCAATTGAGCCACAAGTTAGTTTTGACACATCAACACTTGCTCAAGGCAATCCAAGGATGCTCAAATGTAGCTCCATAGGTGGAGAAGTCATCCATGAAGACTTCTACACCACTACTGATTTGCTATTGAAATATGCTCAGGACCAAGTGTTGAAATGTGGCAAGAGCATTACATAGGCCAAATGACATCTTACAATATGTAAAAGTCCCCCAGGGACTTATGAACATTGTCTTGTCATGGTCCTCTAGTGTAATTTGAATTTGGTTATAGCCACCATAACCATCTAGGAAGCTGTAGTAGCAATGCCCTAATATTATGTTAAGCATCTGGTCAATAAATGGCAACAGAAAGTGATCCTTGAATATTTCCATATTTAGCAGCCTAAAATTGATGCAGACCTTCCATTTGCCACCTTTCTTTGGCACAATTACAAGTGGGCTAACCCACTCACTATCTGCAATGGGATAAATGAACCCCGCCTTGAGGAGTTGCTTGATTTCCTCCTTGAAAATTTACTTTAACTTGGGGTTCAACTGCCTTTGTGGCTATCATTTTGGCTTCATGGCTAGCTTGGTGTAAATGCAATGCTGGCATATCCTAGGATCAATCCCTGTGAGTTTAGCATATGACCAAGCGAAAGCTGTTGACCATCTTCCAGCTACCTTCAACAACATCTATTTTTTTTGAGCAAGTCTTGCATTGATTATAACCGACTTCTTATTTTTCAAAAATATATATTCCATTCCAATTGGTAGAATTTTCAATTCAAGGGGCTATTGCTTGAAGTTCTCAGGAATTTCCAACTCTCCCCAATAGGTATCATCATTTGTATCATCAAAGAGTTGGTGATGAACTTGCTCTAGTTCATCCATGCTTGTGACATATTCATATGTTAGGCCCTCAACTAGTTCCATGCACAGTGTGTTGCTTTCTAAATCAATAATTAGCCATTGGGTACCCCCTTATTTTGTGGCTACTACATATAAACACCTTTGAATTTCTATTTTTGGTGCACACAGCTTGCATGTAAAGATGGATGCTTCCTTGATGGTCCAAAATTTCTGCACACAATTGCACCTATTATCACTGTACGCAACGCATGGAAATCTCTTCTTCTCAATCTTTCCAAATGCATTTTCTTTAGATATTTCCAAGGAAAGATCTTTAATGTCCATTTTCTCATCTATGGTTCTTAGCCATGCTCTTCCCATGATGATTGGAAAGTCCCCTTTTCAGTTCTCCACTTTGATTACTAGGAAGTCGGTAGGATAAGACCACTCACAAATAGTGGTCACAATGTCTTCTACCAATCCCAATGGAATAATGATGGATCGGTCTACCAATTCTAATCTAATGTTTCTCTTCTTAAGAGGAGGCAAGTTCCATGCAGTGTACATCTCATGAGAAATCAAATTAACACTAGAACTTGAATCAAGAAGAGCCTTGCACAGTTCGTTTACAGTAATCTACAAATAAATTAGAGGACTTATAGGATTAGGTAATTTCCTAGAAAGGTATCCTACATGGATCCAGTCATACATAGTGTAAGTAAGCATTACGGTATGGATCTTAAGTAGAGTTTGGTTTGAAGGAGGCTCGAAGGAATCTGATATGGAAGAAGATACATGAGCAAGGTTGTCAATTGTGGGTGTAGGTGAAGGCTTAGGTGGACTACGGGGTTGGAAAAAAGGTCTTTTCTTTGATCAGGCATTCAACCCCTCCAATTGATGATTGGGTTGCAAATTAACAACTCTCGTAGCATTGTGTTGTTACGGTTGACAAAGTAGTTTACCCTACATTGGTGGAGCAGGTGGTAGCTAGGCAACTAGAGGAGGAGTGTGTGCAAGGACAAGAGGAGGATAAGGATAGGAGGCAACATCCCTTCTTTCATGCAGAGATGGAGTTCAATAATAGTCAAAAGGGTGTTAGTAAGGCTTAATATTAGAAAAATGACTAGAAGAGTCATGTCGAGACATGGGTTGTTGAATATGACAACCATATGGATCAGGCTTCCAATAAGTATATTGTTTCCTTACTAGTGTGAGCACCCATGATTGTGGTTGCTGCCATTTTTGGTACTGTTCATACGATTGTGGTGGAACTCCACTTGGATAATACAATTGTTGCTACCAAAAATACCTAAAATTACCTTGCAGATAAGGCAACCTCCTAGATGTTTACCTTTATGTAAGTCATGGATGTAAGGAATACACCTTAAACTCCTGAATATATGATACAACGAGGCAACATCCCTTAGGATGTTCATATTGGCAAACATCACATCCATGATCATCATTTGATTCACTATCTGCAACCTCTTCTATTGCAGCAATTTTTCCCTTACCTTTGTGATATGCATGTTCAGCTTCTTTTCACCTCCTACACTCATGGTCACTACCTTGGTCTTAGGACTATTTAGCAATTTTGAGGACAGCTTAAAATTTGCTATCCATGGAATCTCTTAACTAATCAACCTTGGTCATAAGTTTAGATTGGAATTATTGAAGTGGTAAGGCTTTTCTATGCATCCCTCATTAAATATAGATTCATCCTCACTATCATAGAATTGAACCTCTTGCTTGCAAATGGAAGGACCGTTGGTGTACTCCTCTACACTTTCTCTATTTCTTAGTTTTTCCTCCTCTTTGACAAGCTACTCTATTAACATTTTTACCTGATGGGCAATTAGTTTTGACAGTCACCCTTGGGCATAAACACCAAGGTTTTTCCTTGTCTCACTACAAATCCCATTTACAATGTGGTGGAGTTGAGCCAATTAAGAATAATCATGGCTAGTGAATTTGTGCATCAAGCCATAGTATCAACCAATGGTGGCATCCAAGGATCTATGTGCTCCTTGTTTCCACCCTTGAATTTACTTCCTTAAGTTGGACACTAAGAAGTACATTTGATACTTATCATTGAACATTTCAAGCATGGTACTCCATCTTCTGATAGATTCCAATTCTAAGGACTAGTACTAGTTCTTTGCTTCTTTGATGAGTGTCCTGGGAAAAAACTTCAGTTTCTGCCATTCATTCTCTATGTTTTGCAAGGCACATGCATCTTGGAAAGCTTGAAGATGATTCTGCAAATCAAAGTTATATCCTCCTTCAAATCAAGGAATATTGTTCATGTCTAACCATTTGATTTGATTGTCTTTCACATGCCTTATTGGAATTTTGACTACCTCTATGATGTTAAGCATACTTCAAGTAGAAAATAGAGGCTCATCAAGGCTTTGATCATGGTGCCTACAATGTCCTCTACTACCCCTTCATTCATGGCTATGTGCCTCTCTTAAATGTCTACATACTTGATCTTGCCTGTCTTGATGGTCCCTTTGGTCGTTTTGGTCCTATTGGTCATTTCGTTCATTTTGGTTACCTCCATCACAATCTTGCCTTCTATGGTCACAATCAGAGCCAGAAAAAGAAGATGATGATGATGACAAAGGGAAAGAAGAAGGAGAACTAGCACCATCACAATGCCTACTACTACCTCTTCAGTGATCACGACCACAATCACAATTGTGCTTCTTGTTGGCATCCCTATCTTGACATGCCCCTCCAAATCATGCTTTGTCATTGGATCCCTTGTTACTAGAATTAGGATTGTAAACTATGGAGTGTAAATTCTAGTTTTTACCTTCATAATTGAAGTTAAAGAGAGGAACATCATTCAGTGGAAGATCCCCACTAGCTTGTTGGTACAATGGGAATCGAAAATCATTAAGTCCTTTTCCCTTCAAAAGTTCATAGTGCTGCTCCAGCTGCCGATCTCATAGGCATTGTGCTTAAGTGGGATGATAATCCTTGGCATCGAAATCTTTCATGATATATTCCCCATGATGATCTTGAAGACCACATCGTGCAAGCATTTGATAAAGCATTGCAGGAGCATCATGATTGGGCAGCAACACAATGTTTCCCTCCATGTCACGCCACCACAGCTATTCATCCTGGTGTAAGATGAAGGTAATTTTTAGCACATACTCATCAAGATGAGTATATTTAATTTGGTACTATTGAGGCTTTTTTGGACAAGCATTATCAAGCTTGGGAAAAGAAACACTCCTCTGAAAAGAAGACATTGTCGATTAGTGAAACAAAAATCACAGTGTGCTCTGAGAATTTGATGTAGTAATTGTAACACAAGATATGACTCTCAAGTTTATTCTAATGATTTAAATACTTTCACTAGATCCTAGATAGCACAAAAAATAACAAAAAGATCCCTGGAAATGGTACCAATGATGAGCGACAAGCTACCCCTACACCCAACCATACGAATCACTAAGGCGTTATGCATGATCCAGTCGAATTCTATGGACCTATAGTTATCTCATACACTAGTTCTTCTAGGAAGTGAAATGGCATTAATAATGTTCATTTTCTTCCCAACTACACTTGTGAGACTCAAGGATATGGTTTAAGTATAATTTTGATATATGAAGTTTGGTCATTTTACATTTTATGGATGTAATTGCCTACAACAAGAATAAGGGTAGAGTAGATTGAAAACTAATGTCTATTATTTATCTAGCCTAATACAAGTAACCACCCCACTTTCTTGAACACATATAGTACTGCTGGGCTACCAAACGTTAAGCGTTGCTAGGTTACCAAGTACTATATGAATGCTCGAAGTGGTCATGCTCATGTTCATTAATTGCTGAAAATAAATTGCTTAATCAAATGCATTAAAGTAAAGAATAAGAAAGTAAAATGCAATAAGGAAAATATTAAGCTATTCTCAATGCTGCAAGGACTGTCAAAAGAGTTTATTTTATTCCCATCACAGTGCTATGCTTAGGTATATTAGTGCTCGAACAAAGAATTTTACATACTTTAGACTCCTTCTGCGAGCACTCAGAAAATATTCTAACTTTGAGGGAAATAAACTGCAAGAGCTTTACTACCTTGCTTGAAAACTAAAACTAAAACTATTCAAAACTAACTCAAAATAGAAGCCCATGCGTGGTATTTATAGACTTGGGGAATATACCCTAATGTTAGATCTAAGCCCCAACATCGTGTACACGACATCGTGATCGACACAAAATGGTGATTCATCACAAGTCATGGTTGATGGCCATTTTTTGACTAATTTTAGTAATTTATCCTTATGTTCCTTAGTAGTTTATAAATACTAGTTTTTCGTTATTTAAGAAGACATAATCTAAAGATTCTTATAATGTTTTCAACTTTATGGGCTCTAGTTCAGAAGTTTCAAGAGCTTCCAACTTTTCCTAGTCTACCTCTAATTCCTTTCTATTTTTAGCTTATAAGAGTTGGTACATGATTGCTCCATTTCATCCATCTTATCTAGGTATGCACTTGTGAGGATCTCTGCTAGCTCCATGCACATTACAGAACTAAAGCTATTATCTATAGTCAACCACTGGGTGCCTTCCTATTTTGTAGTTGTTGCATATAGTCACCTTTGAATGCTACTGGACTTGACACACCTTTTACATGCTATAATGATTATGATCTTAATTGTCCATAGCTTTGGTATGTAATTGCACCCTATATCATTGGACATGATGCATGAAACTCTTTTCTTCTCTATTTTATTAAATTCATTTTTCTAGGAAATTCCCAAGGAGAGGTTTCTAATTCCTAGTTTGTCATCAATATTACTTAGCTTATCCCCATAAGGATTATGAATTTCCTCTTGCAATTGTTCACATGGATTACTAAGAAATCTATCAAATATGACCACCCACTAATAATAGTTATAATGTCTTCTTTCAATTCCATTGAAACAATAATGGATTGGTTTGCAAGTTATAACCTGATGTTACATTTCATTACTAGAAGTAGGTTTAATGTCTTTTACATTTATTGGGAAATCAAATTTACACTGGAACCTGAGTTTAATAAAGCCTTGCATAGATCATTTCCTACAATTTATAAATATATTAGAGGGCTCATAGGGTTGATTCTCTTCCTGAAAATGTATCTTACCTTTATCTAGTCTTTCACAACATGGGTTAACATGAAAATTGAACATTTTGAGGCTTTTAGTTTGAAGGTGGATTTATAGATTCTCCTTGGGTAGTTTCAGAGGATTCCATAGCCATAGATGCCTACAATGGTTTTGATAGATTGTTAGGTCTAAAATGGTATCTTCTAAGGTTTATGCTTAGAACCATTTGAATTATCATCCAATTGTAAGTTTACACCTCTTGTGGCATTTCATTATTAGGACTATGGAGGTATGTCATCTTGCATTGATGATGCAAGTCACAAGGAAGTGGAGGCATGAGGTGCATGTTGTTAAAAGTGGTGAGAAGTGTATATAGAAGAAGATTCATCATATGGAGTGGTAGGTCTATGATATTTGGAAGATTAGTAATGATGAGAAGAACTATGGGTTGTGGAGCCACTTGGGGATACTACTTGTTGGACATAATAACCATAGGTATCTAATTGATGATAAGGATACTATTGCCTTAGTGGTTGTTTCCACCACAACTATGGGTTGTGCCACTGCTAATCATAATCTTGAGCCTAAGGTGACATTTCACTTGAATAATACTACTATTGATGGACTTTTTGTTGATAGTTGCCTTAAGGTTAAGAAAACCTTTTGGGTGCTTACCTTTTGATGAATTTTGGATTTAAGGTATTCATCCCAAACTCTTGTAGGTGTGATAGAATTGGGCAACATACCATAGGATGGTCATATTGGCAAATTTCACATCCTTCATCATCTAATTCTAAATCTGTAACCTCTTCTATTAGTGTAGCGTTACTTTTTTATGATGATAGTTCATTCTTATGTCCTTCTTTCTTCTCTTACCCTTGTCCTTACTTCCCTATTCTATTTTTTCTTTCATGATTTTAAGTGTTGTTAGGAACTTCTCATCTAGAAAATCCCACATCTTATGCACCTTAGCTGATATTTCAATAATAAATTTTTAAATTGGTAGGGTCTTTCTATGCACAACCCCTTCTAATGGTGCTTTCTCCTCTAGTTCATAAAGATGGGTCTCCTTTTTGCAGATGAAGGAATCTATGTTATGCTTCTCTGCATTTTCTCTTTTTCTTAACTCCCCCTCTTTCTTTACTACCTAGTTAATGATCCTTTGGATTTGATGAACCCTCATTTCTGATAATCTCCCTTGGGCATGAACCCCAAGAATCTCCCTAGTTTTGTTTCTGAGCCCATATATGATATAGCAAAGCTACTGCTATTGACAGAAATCATGGCCACATCAAGGGATTCATGGTTACCATGTTTTCACCCTTGAATCTATTTCCTCAAGTTAGACATCCTCAAGTACTTCTGATACTAATCATTGAATAATTCTAATATCATAATTTAGCTATGAACATATTTCAATTCCAAGTATTGGTACCAACTTTTTGCTTTCTTTATGAGTATACTAGGGAATAACATAAGTTTCTACTAGTCATTTTCAATGTTTAGTAAGGCACATGCATCATGAAAGGCTTGTAAATAATGTTATGGATCAACATTGTAACCTCCTTCAAACTTAGGGATATTATTCATATCTAGTCATTTGATCCTACTATTCCTTTGATGCTTGATGGGGATGTGAATTGCCTCATGAATGTTAATCATGCTTCTTGTAGTACGCACTAGTTCATCATAGTCATCTTTTCATCGTGGCCCCTATCATGGCCATGTCTCCTATGATGTACCTTACTACATCTTCTTTTGTGATGATGTTTCCCTTCTTTTTACTTTAGTCTATGTTCTCTTCTTTCATCTCTATGATGATGTCTTCTATCATCTTCCCCTCACTGTTGATTATTTCTACTTCAATCTTAGTCATTGTCTTCCTTGTTAGAGCTATATGATAAGAAACATGGTGAGGATGAAGAGCTAGGAGAGTTGTGTTAGCTTACTTTCCTTCTCTAATCCCTTGGTTGTTCTCTTTCTTGATGACTAGGAGACCTTGGCCTTGAGGTTCATCTAATTCTAGGTTCAGCCCTTGCCTTGCCTCAATTGCTCATCAAGATTGAATGTAGCCATTGGTGGGTTAAGTTATCTTCACTGAAGGAAGGAGGATCTTAACATTGAGATCGCCTTGATGGATATTCAGTATCATTTTTTTATTATAATATTAGTGTGATTAGTACCCTCTTACCCTTGTAGGAATCATGGCAAGCCTCACTAAATTTGTGTTTTTAAAATTGGACCTTCGTAGGTTGATAATCTCTGGAGAGGTGATTTGCCACTTAGTACTCTGGGGCTACTGTTTCAAGCCCCAACTTTGTTAATGTGACCATGAGCATTGATGGAATAACACAATCAAGTGGCAACACAATGTTATCCTCTAGGTCTCTTCACTATAGCTACTCATCTTGGTGAAGAAGAAAGTGAAGTCTAGATAGTATGGATCTAGATGAGTGTAGACCACTTTGAATTGTGAGGATACTTCATCCTAGTTCCTTTTTGTTCTATCATGAAGTTTTATAGAATCAACTATAGGTGGAGAATTAGCCTTGCGAGAAGAAGACATCTTTCAATTTGTTCTTGTAGTATGCCTTTAATAAAATATTAATAGTATTTTTTTAATGGTGGTTTGTTATGTTCCTGATGAGTGGCGAGGTACCCCTACACTCAACCATAAGAAAACGAGTGTCGCACGCGCAATCCGGTCGAACTCCGCAGATGGACTAGTTGTGGCATGCAGATAGTTAGCCTTAGGTCGCAGTTCGCTGTCTTCCCATCTAGACTAGTTTTGCATATGTCACGTATGGTTTAGTCTAGATGAGGTGTATGATGTGTTCTAATTCTAACGCTACTCCTGA
>MNCI01027397.1:3316-56687 GCA_015680685.1 Gnetum montanum
TCTCCTGTATTGTCCTTAGGTGAGTTGATTTCATGAGAAGAAGCCATTTCTAATGGTGTGTTGTTTCTACCGTTATTTATGTTCTTAAGTAACTGATTAACTCGAAGGTTCGTTAAAGCTCACAACGATGTGAGTGATATCCCTTATGTTCAATTGGCGTAAAAAACACTTAGTCCCCGGCAACGGAGCCAATGATGAGTGGCAAGATACCCCTACACTCAACCATACAAAACGAGCGTCGCACGCGCGATTCGGTCGAACTCCGCAGATGGACTAGTTGTGGCACCTAGATAGTTAGCCTTAGGTCGCAGTTCGCTGTCTTCCCATCTAGACTAGTTTTGCATATGTCACGTATGGTTTAGTCTAGATGAGGTGTATGATGTGTTCTAATTCTAATGCTACTCCTGAAGGCAATGGAAAATAATATTTAACTAAATCTAAGCTAAGAGGAAAAGGGGAAGAAAATCTAATCTAGCCTAAGTGCGACGAGCAACTGATTCCTTGATCAACCGTACACATCTTGGACCTCGTGCACGACTGCCACTGGGACTACCAAGCATAGGCCTAGGTACGCCACTGGGATTACTAAGCGCAGACCCCAAATACGCCATTGGGTTACCAAGCGTAGATCCCCCTAGCTACACCACTGGGCTACCAAGTAGTCACACTTAAATGCTCGTAATCAAGTCGTACTCGTTCCGCTTCTAGGAGTTTAAGGGTGAGAAACTAATTGCGATGAGCAACCGATTCCTTAACTAGCCGTACACACCCGTAGATGCTCGTAGTTAAGTCGTACTCACACCGCGCTGTGAAAGCAATAAATAACATTAAATAAATAACAATAAATAAACTAAGTGAATGCTGCAATGATGAAGTAATCTTGATCTTTATTTTCGGTCATGTGTGTGTCCAAGTATGTCACACTCGAATAAAGGTGCTGTACAATTACAAGCATCACATTGCAGGCATGCACTTGGGAAAATAATCTAACTCCTACGGAAACAAAATGCAAGGGCTTCGCTACAACTACTGAAGGATGTTTAAATGAGGTATAAGGCCCTCTTATTTATAGGTTGGGATAGGCAGCTGCGTAAACAGGGCCACGTCAACATAGGAAGGCTACGTTGACAGGCTTGCATCGATGCAACCGCCTATACGCAGCCCGGTATACGCCGCCAAGTTGATGCATTGACTGAATGACAGTTCATCAGCTTCTAACAAGGATGCATCAAAGTCTGCTGCCTCCTTTTCATTCTTAACCTCCTTTATTCTATATTGAAGTTGTTGGAAAACTTCATCCCTCATGAGCTCTAGGTTGAGAATAACAGGATTAAAGAGATGGGCCCATAACTCTGCAACCTTAGTAGCCAACCATTGATTCTCCATGGTGGCTACTTTTAGTTGGGTGTTAGTAATGAGGAGTTTATCCTTTGTCTTTTGCAACTTTGACCAGGTTGTAGTAATTTCATCCAAGAGATTAAAGATCTTTGGAAGTGATTACCTAGATCCCACAAATTATTCCAACACTTCTTCATGTTAGGCTGCACTCAATTGATTACTTCCTACTCTTGTGGATGTTTGAATATCTACCATTATGGCAATGTCTGGCGTGGATGTCATAGGAGCATTTAGAGCCTCTGCTACCCTATTGGCCACCACCTCAACCACTATCTTCTATCCTCGTTGCTACATCACTAGGATAGTTGCTCGCTTGCCTTCATCCAAGTAGACCAAGAAAGTTGTGGCATTTCTAGAAATTTCAAGGAATACCTATCCAGGGATGGACATGATAACTTTTTGGGCACTAGGATTTTTTCTTGTGAGCATCTAGTTTCATTGTGCTAAGAACAACAAGGTGATTTCCTCCAACCAACTGATGATGCTTGTGATCTCATTAAGATGGCTTAGGACTAGATGGTAAATTGATGGCTCCCCACCACCTATTGAGCCTTGTTGCTACTATAGCTACTACTCATGGAGTTTTTGAAGCATTTTTGTAGCTACTAGTGCCTTCAATGTGATCTTTCCTATAGGTGGTGATGGTGGTGCCCTCTCCTCTTCTTGCTGCTTTACTGCTACCTCATCCTTCAACATCTCCTGCTATGATGTAGTAGGAGCATGATGAACCATATCATTAGCATAGTATGTTATACCTCCCCTTTTCCAAAGTTTTCTAATGAGGCATGGAAAGGGGAGTATCTTCCTTCTTCTTTCATTTTCTTTAAATTTCTTCTCTATTTCTAGATAGATAAGTTGCGGAAGGTTAACAAGGAACTTGCTGCTTAGATCTATGCACCCATGAGTAGAGAAGGTTGTGACCTTGCCTAGCATCATCGTGGGATTTAGGTGATAGGTCATAATCTTGAAGTAAGTACATTCTACCTTTATGACCACACCGTATTTCTTACACTCTACTCCATAGTAATGCTGGACCTACTCTTTCGTAACCTCTAGATTTGCTTGGGTCAGGATCTCTACTAATGCTACCCCAATATTAGACAAACCAAGGACCTCTGTAATGGCCTCAACTAAGTAGGAGACTATGATATCTTTGGATTTGATAGATGTGTCTCCTTGTTGGTTGTTCTAGAATAGGTAGGTCTCCCCTATATATCATTCTCCACTGGAGGAGAGAATGAATCACATGGGAGATCCCTATAATTATGTGCAGACTTCCTAAGGTGCCAACTCCAGGAAGAATCCAAAGTTTAATTCTTGGAGAATCGAACTTTGGACCTTCTTAATTCTGATTCTTTCCAAACATGTCTTTGTTAGTGTGACTTTGACGTTAGGCCTTAGCCTTGGAGCTTCATTTTGCTTAGATTGGCTGGTCTCTGTGGTGGGAATCTATTGAATAAATTCCTCTTTGGGCTCCTCCCGAAGAGATCTCGTTGCATGTGTTGCTTCGACCTCTTGTTCTTATGGTAGTTGTGGTAGTTGTTAGTGGTCAATTCCTCCTTGTGGCCATTTCTTCCTCAATTGGGAAGGTCCTCCTACTGGTGCTCCCCTCTTTGGTGCCATCTACGATCACAAACATAACCTTGCATTAGCATTTTAATTTATAACCCTTAATTCCTTTTGATACCTTTCTTATTGGATTGGGTTATACTTAGGTTTGTTTGTGATCTTGGAAGGTTTATTATTTTAATATTATTTTAATATTTGGCTATTAGAGTTTGTTTGTGAGGTTTAACCATATTTAGGATGTGTATTTTAATATTATTTTCAAGGGCAACCCTTGGGGAGTTAGAAAAAATTTAAAACATTTTCTATCATAAACTAAAGGTTTGTGATCCCCACAACATAAAGCTTACCTTTGGTAGCTTGGGGATTGAAGAATGAGGTGAATTAGGTGAGCAATTTGGAAGATAGAGTACTTGGAAAGTTTTTGGGCTTTGAAAATTGCAAAAACTCCCCTCGTTTGAAGGAAAATGATGGAAAAATGGCTAAGTGTTGCATGTATTTATATTATTTTTGACTACATTGATGGGGATGCATATATGCATTGCGCTACATTAATAGGGATGTGTTGATGCAGCTATAGATAAAAATTTTTCAAATTAAAATCCTAAGAATTTTGGGAATGAAAAGAGAGCCCAAAGAAAGCTAGAAAAGCATAGAAGGATGGGAAAACGTGGAAGAGGGTAGTAGATTCATTAGGAAAGAAGATTGAAGTGGATTTTGATGAAATGCAGATGATAAAATGATGCAAAACTAGATGTTTAAAAGGTGAAATGATGGGATTGAATGCAAAAATGACTAAGGGATAGGAAGGTTAACTAGAATAAGACCAAGGCGCATGCAAGTGAGTTATCCTCAAAGTAAGCTCATGCCATTATTGCCCTTGCATGCCCTCATACCAAGGACTTCGTAGGCATCAAGGATGATTAATGATCATAGGTAATTAAATATCAAATTCACATAAGAGATCAATGAAGGATTATGACATACCAAAATATACACATTAATTAATCATGATAAAGGGAGAGAGATGGTTGATGACAAGAATAGGGGGATGGGAAAGAGAGAGTGGTAAGAAAGTTTTGCATCCTAGTTACATGAAGTCATTGTGGAGCTTGTGGTTAAGATGATTGGATATTGTTCCATCCTCAGTTGAAACCAAATCCATCCACATTCAATGACTTTGCATTGTGATATTCTAATTGTTTGACCAAAAAGAGTTCATGACCATCCCCAAAGGACAACCATCACTCCAAGTAGAGAAGAAAACAAAAGTAGGAAGATATGAAGGACCTAAATTAAAGGGGTGTCTTTAGGCATGGGTAACATGTCTTTTTAGCCCCATAACTAGTTCTTGTAGCCCATTATTGTGTCTAAGGGGTGTGCTTTGAATTCCCATGTTTTTTTATTTTTTTTGAATGGGAACCTCACGATGCAAAGACACGCTTCCTATTATGGTTGACAATAGGAGTCGTGAGAGACCAAGGAGAATACCCAAAAAACTCAAGAAGGAAGTTGGGTATAGAAGGTAACAAATCCCCTTGAAGCCACATCCTTGTCCATTCGACTTAGTCTATTCCAAGTCTGTTAAGTATCCAGATCATTGATTCTTTTTAAGTTGAAATTATGAAAGGACTTCATGCTCCCAAGATGAAAAACCTCATAGAATTGAGTGGAATGGATGGATGATGTGCACTTATTATTTGATACCATTAGAAAATTAATGCTCCATTAATCAATGACATAATCCTAAGGTGAAATCTAATCATTGAACACTTAATTTAAACATTAAATACAGTATGAAATGAACTTTTAGTAGTAGCAGCACCTATGGAAAATGTGCAAGATTCTTGATGAACAAACAAATAAGACAACATGTGAGAGAAGTAAAACAAGGTAATATATATATATAATAAGTTGCAAAATATTTAAGAAAATTGAAAAATGTATAAAGAGTAGTGTAAAAAAAAAAGTTGAAAACTGAGTAGCCTTCACAAAATCTTAACATGGGTGGCCATCTCCTCCACGACTGAGTTGGAAGGAGAAGATTTGAAAAATAGAATGTACTTGTCCATCATTTGAGGTGTCAATGTTACTGGTTATCCTTGGTTTGAGGAAAGGTTTTACTTGTTGAATGTTAACTAGAAATTGCTTATCTAGGCTAGAAGGATGGTAAATTATCATGGACCTAGAAGAAAAAGTTGCATGAATAATATAAGCTCCTTCCTGGAACGTTTGAAATTTTGTACATTGTGGTACATACATGGGATTTTAGCAAAGAACCTTATCACTTGGTTGAAATTGAACTTTCCTTATGCATAAGTCATGACATTGTTTGGCACGTGCCTTATGAACTTCATTCATAGATATGACTACCTTTCAGTTTTCATCTAGCATATTCAATATTATTAAACATTTCTTTTATGCTAAGCTTAAATTAAGGTCAAGTTCAGAAGTCATTGAAAGTGTATAGAGCTTGGTTTGAATTGGAAGAGTGTTTAATTTTTCGGACACTAACTCATAAGGGGAATAGCCAATAGGAAGTTTCCAAGTAGATTGATATGCCCATAAAGCATCATTAAGTTTTGTGTTCCAATATTTCTTATATTTACTAACTATGTAGTTTGGTATTCTAGTTGTTTTTCTATTGGTGATTTAGCTTAACGGTTAGCTTGGGGGTGATATGGAGTTGTTAATTTATGTTATACCCCTAATCATTACATTAATTCTCAAAAGGTAGCACCTATGAAATGAGTCCCATTGTCAAAAATTATTATCCTTGGCATGCCAAATCTATTTACCACATGTTGTTGTACAAATCGTATCATTGTAAAGGATAAATAGTTAGTGACAACAACATCTTTAGCTCATTTTGTGCAGTAGTCAATTGCTATGATGTTGTAGGATTTTTCATTAGACATGAGGTTGATAGGTCCTATGAAATCAATACCTTAAATATTGAAAGGTTCTAGTGATTGAATTCACTATTGGGATCCTTCCATTGGTATAGTCATTCTTCCATCTCGTTGGCAACGTTTATACAAACAAGAGAATTGATGGCCATCCTTGAAGATTGTTGGCTAGTAATATCTTGCCATGAGGACTTTTACGGTTATTCTTCTCCTTGCATTATGATCTCCATAAGGGCCTGCATGAGTATCTTGGAGGATTCATAGTTAATCAACATCAAGTACATACCATCATACCAAGCCATTGGTGCACACCTTGTAAAGGTTGCCTTAAATTTTCATATAACGTTCGGCTTGGTGAAGAAACTATTGTTTCTTCCTATTGTCTCATTCCTATGACATCTCCTAAGTAAGTAGATAGGAGAGAAAGTCTTTGTACTAGTTAATATCCTTAGGACTTTGCATTTCAATAGTTTTTACAAAGAGGAGTTCATCTAGAAATTGGTCAAATAAAGGACCCTCATCTTCTTTTCTTTCTGATCATAATCGAGACAAGTTATTAGTGATCGTATTCTTAGTTTTCTTTCTATCCACCATGGTGAGATTCGACTCTTGTAAAATTACTAGCCACTGTATGACATGGGTGCTCATCATTGGCTTGTTCATGAGGAACTAGATAACGTTGTGGTCTGTGTGCACAAAAACTTGATATCCAAGCACATAGTACCTGAATTTTTCTAAGGCATATACCACCATCATGAGCTCCTTCTCCATGGTGGTGTGGTTTAATTATGCTCCCAAAATGCTGTAGCTTGCAAAATGGATGTTGTAAGGACATTTTTGATCAGCCAATTGTGTAAGCACAAGCTCCAAAACATAATTAGATGCATCAATCATAATGTAAAATGGCTTGAACTAGTTGGGAGCATGTAGAATTGGAGTTTCCACAAGCTTCTGCTTTAATTGTTGAAATGCCATCTTGCATTCCTTGACCTAGGTGAAAGGTGCATCTTTTTTTATTAGCCCAAGAAATAGCTTATTAATGTTTGAGAAATTTTCAATGAATCACCTATAATAACCAGTGTGACCAAGGAATGACTATACATCTTTTACTATTTTAGGTTGCCTTGTAATTCCTTGGATGACCTATACTTTTTCTAAGTTCACCTCACCCTTTGCTTGAAATTCTATGCCCTAATACAATGCCTTCTTAGACCATTAGATGGCTTTTTTGCCAATTGATTCAAGTTAGTTTCTACACATCATTGAAGCACTTGCTCTAGATGGTTCAAGATTTGCTCAAAAATGGTATTGTAGGTAGAGAAGTCATTCATAAAGACCTCTACACTACTACTAATTCATTGCTGAAAGATGTTGAGAACTAAGTATTGAAAGGTAGCAGGAGCATTACACAAACCAAAGGGCATATTTCTATGTGCAAAGTTCCCTAGGAACTTGTGAATGTGGTTTTGGCTTGGTCTTCTAGGGCAATTTGGATTTGGTTGTATCCACTATAACCATCCAAGAAACTGTATTAGCAGTGGCCTGCTATGGTATCCAACAATTGATCAACAAATGAAAATGAAAAATGATTCTTGAAAGTTACTAGGTTTAATAGTTGAAAGTCTATGCAAACTCTCCATTTTCTTTCTTTCTTAGGTACAATAATGAGTGAACTAACCCTTTTGCTATCCATAACTAGATAAATGAACCTAGCCTTGAGGAGGTATTCAACATCCTCCTTGATAACTTACTTCAATTTGGGGTCAATCTTCACTGTGGCTACCTCTTTGGCTTGATGGAGGAGTCTATATAGATGTAGTGTTGACATATTTGTAGATCAATTTATGTAAGTTCATGATATGACTAAGTAAATGCTATTGGCCATTTGTTCACCTTCTTTAATAACTTTTGTTTCTATTTTGGAGTAAGTTTGAAATTGATGATTATTGGCTTATCATTATTGATAAAAGTATATTCCATGGTTATTGGTAAAGCCTTTAGTTCAAGGGGTTCTTACTTAAACTAATGAGGGATCTCTAACTCCCCCAATCCATTTCATTTTATGTGTGGGAGAGTTGATGATGGAGTTGCTCCATTTCATTTACGTTATCTATATCAGTGCTTATGAGGCTCTCTAATGGTTCCATGTACATTGTGGACTTAGCTTGGTGATCTATTATTAGTTCCTGGGTACCTTCTTATTTTATGGCTACTGCATATAGGCACTTTTGAATAACTATTATTTTAGCATACTACTTGCATGATTTGATTGATGTATCTTTGATCATCCTTTTTTTTGCATGTAATGGCACCCTATGCCACTATATGTGATGCATGGAACCCTCTTCTTCTCTATTTTACCAAACTCATTTTCCTTGGAGATTTCAAAGGAAAAGTCTGAAATTCCCATTTTGGCATTTATAGTATTGAAACATGCCCTTCCCATAATGATAGAGAAGTCTCATTTACAATTTTTTATATGGACCATAAAAAAATTAGTAGGATAAGACCTTCGATAGATTATCATCACAATGTCCTCCGCTAGCCCCAAAGAAACAGTGATGGATTGATTTGTGAGCTTAAGTCTAATATTGCTCTTCCTTATAGGAGGCAAGTTCTAGGTCTTATACATTTCTTGGGAGATTAAGTTCATCCTAGAACTTGAATCCAATAGAGCCTTTCATGGTTCATTCCTTGTAATATATAAATAAATGAGGGGACTTCTAGGATCAAATCATTTCTTGGGAATGTTTCTAACCTTTATCTAATTTGTGATTGCATGGATTAACATAAAAGTATTAATGTTAGAGGTCTTTTGGTTTGAAGGTAGCTCAATGGTACTTTTAAAGATTGATGTAGTAGGGTTAATAGCCATGGGTGTTTGTGAGGGTTTTGTGGGATTTTTGGTTCTAAAGAATGGTATTTTATGAGGCTTTGATTTAGAACCACTTGGATGGATATTTGGCTATAAATTTACTATCCTTGTAGTGTTGCTTTATTGTGTCTGTGATGGAATTTTACCCTACATGGATGGAGCAGGTGGTAGGGATGTGGTTGTGGCTTGTGTAGGAGTCGCTAAGGAATATTATGGAGGATGGAAGGGAAAAGGAGATCCCCCTTGGAGAAGGTACTTTGTAATATTCTAGGGGGTAGTAGTGGTAAGGAAAGGAAGTGTGACTAGAGGAGTCATGTGAGGATACAGGTTGTTAGACGTAATATCCGTAAGGGTGTGGCTGTCAATAGGAACATTGCTGCTATGGTGGTGGCATCCCTTGTGACTATGGGTGTTGCCACTATTGATGCTACTCTTGAGATTGAAGAGATGCCCCACTTGGATAATACATTAGTGGATGGAACTTTTATCTATAGTTACCTTGTGGATAAGGTAACTACTTAGGTATTTGCCTTTTTGCAAACTTGGGATTTAATGCATATATCATAGAGTCTTGCAATTGTGACAGCATTGGGAAACATCCCTTAGGATGTTCATATTGGCAAATCTTGTAGCCATCATCATCTATTTTTGAACTTGTAACCTCTTTAACCACTACATCTTTACCCTTGTTCATATTCTAGACCACTACTCTCTTGGTCTTTTCATCTCTCTATGATTTTCAGAGTTGTTTAGAACTTCTTACCAAGGATTCCCACATCTTGTTTACCTTAGCTAATATTTTAGTAATAGATTTTTGTATTGGTAAGGTTTTCCTTTGCACCATTTCATCAAGCAGTGCCTCCCATTTAGAGTCATAGAAATGCACCTCCCTTTTGCAAATGGAGGAATCCTTGTTATACTCTTCTACACTTTCACACTTTTTTAGCTCTTCTTCTTCTTTAGCCACCTGATCTATTAGCCTTTGAATTTGATAGGCTAGCATCACAAAAAGTCTTACTTGGGCATAGATTGTAAGGGTTTTTCTTATCTTGTTTATAGCCCATCCATGATATGATAGAGTTTTTCCCTTTGGGAGTATCCATGGCCTAGGCATTGGTGTAATAGAGAGTAGTACTTATCTAGGGTTGCATCCAAGGACTCATGATTTTCTTATTTTTATCCTTGGATTTGTCTCTATAGGTTAGACACTTTGAAGTACTTTTCATATGTGTCATTAAAGAGCTCCATTATAGTACTCCATTGACAAATGAATTCTAGTTCTAAGAATTGGTACCAGCTTTCTGCTTTCTTAGTGGATGTCCTTGGGAATAATTTCAGCTGTTATCATTTGTTCTCTATGTTTTGTCAGGAACAGACATCATAAAAGGCTTGGAGATGATTTTGTGAATCTAAATTATACCTACCGTCAAACCTAGGGATGTTATTCATATTCAACCTCTTGATCTTAGTATCTTTCTCATGCCTTGTGGAGATTCTCATTGCCTCTAAAATGTTAAGCATTTTTTGAGTAGCTAGCAGAGGCTCATCATAGTCATGATTATCATAGTGGTCCCTTTCATGGCCTTGATGTCTATGATGAGTCTTGCTATGCCTTCGGTCCCTATGACACTTCTCTCTTCCTTGTAGTTGCCTTTGCCCTTGATCTCAATTAGCTTGGTAAAATTCTTATTCATTTCTTTCTTGCTATTCATCCCCATTCCAATCTTGGCTATTTCTCCTTCTATCTTGGCTCTTGTTCCTCTTGTTAGAGTTTGAAGATGAAGATGAAGAGGGTAATGAGGATGAAGAAGAAGAACCGTGAAAAAAATGTGATAAGCTAGATAAAATCTAGTGCTGGATACTTTCAATCTTTATCTTTATTTCTTTGTTGTAGAAATTGTCACTTCA
This sequence comes from Gnetum montanum, assembly GCA_015680685.1. Lineage (NCBI taxonomy): Eukaryota > Viridiplantae > Streptophyta > Gnetopsida > Gnetales > Gnetaceae > Gnetum > Gnetum montanum. The sequence goes on from MNCI01027397.1 coordinate 13,973, forward strand.
TCTATGAATGACCCATGAGTTGTATCCCATGAAGGAATGGTTTAAAGTCAAAATATCATCAAGACATAGAACCAACAATTAGATCTAGATTTAATTGAGAACACCACACTTATGACTGTCACCCATAAGTAAAATCAACAATATTCACCTTAACTTCTAACATTAAGTTCAAAGATGAATATAATCAATTAAACCAAATTGAATTTAAATAAATTTATGAGAAATAAGGAATATTACAAAGGAGACATCACCTAAATTATGACCCTGCTCTGTTGTCTCTGAAGTGCAACAACTTCATAATCTTAAAACATTATTGGATGTTAATTGCCACAAAGCATCAATACTCTTCCTTCACAATTTTGTGCACAAACAAAAATTATAATCTAGTGTGGTTCTCTCAATAGTATCCTCTCTTTGTTTCTTCCTATCCTTTTTTCTATTCTTTGTCCCCTCTATTGCATTTGACTAGGGAATTTATAAGGACTAGTCTAACACATGAGGAGCCACCACCCGTGTGTAATGGTCATGACAATTACTACCCATGCATAACGTCCACTATAACATCCACCACCATCACCTGCAGAGGTAACATTCACTGTAATGTCCACTTGTATCACCCATGTAGGTAATATTCACTGTAACGTCCACCAACCACATGACAAAGAAATGCGTAGTTCCCACCACCCACATGCAGGTAATAGCTACAAGAAGGTGCAACCATAAAAATGGTTAGGAAGCACACCTCATTACCCATGTAACGTCCAATTGTAGTGCCAACATCCAAGTTGTAGCTCCATTACTATCATAAATCCTCAACGTGCATTCCTATTATTGTTGTAAAAACAAGACTAGAAACTAGAAAATATAACATTAGTATAGATCAAGGAATTAGATTCTTCAATTGCCACCACATGGCTACTCAGTAATAAAACCTATGCCTTTTGTTCAAGTCTTTAGTACATGAAAACTAATAAACTAATAATAATCTAGTAATAATAAATTAATAACAAACCAATACTCATCACTATAATAAACTAAAATATAATAAACTAAAAAAAATTAAAATAACTAAAATAAACATTAATTAAATAATTAATAATATGTAATTTAGATTTTAAAACTACAAATTTTTTGGTTTAACACAGCCCCTAACTAGCCTTTGGCTAGTGCCTAGCCATAAAGGTGAAAATAAAATAAAATAAAACATTAATATATGTATTAAAAAATTGAATTATTCCAAGATATTTTTTTAGGCATTCAAAATTTTACATATTGGAAACATGTAGACATTTAACAGGAAAAAGATTCAAACAAAAATAAATTTGTCTATTGTCTAAATGTTCAAATATTCATTTACTAATTATACCTATTCCTCTTTTAATGATAAATTTTTATTCTTGGATATGAGTTTACATATAACTTGGTTAGGAATAAGGTCTACTTCATTAGGTGCAAGAATGATTTATAAAATCAAGGTTTAAGCCTTTCCTATGATTCAAGGATTCAAGATGCATTACTTATATCTAGCTCATTCCCTAATTTGATCTTGGCTTAGCTTCCAAGTTGGTTATACCCTACTATCATATCCTTTATTAATTGGTTATCCCCTCCTCCTAATTAAGCTAAGGTATGTATCATACCTAGGTTGATTAGTAAATATAAATTATTAAAAAGAGATATGAACAAAGGATATACCAAAAACAAAAGTTTCCTTGGGTTTTATATATCCAGACTAAGAGGAAATCAAAGGCAATGGATGAATGAGTGTTAGTATCTATCATTGGCTACCATAGTAGGGATCTCAACCACTGACCCTACGGAAGACATGATGGGAAACACAAAGAAAAACCATGCACAAAAGTACCACTAGTCAGAGAGATGACCATGCAAGAGAAAGGAGGAATAGAAAATGGTAAAAACTAGGTAAAAACAAAAGCAAAAAGAAGAATAATTTGAGAAGTACAAAGAAAAAAAAGCAAAATAATTAACTAAAAGAGTAAGAGGAATGATTAAAAGTGAAAGTGCACATTAAGATACTAACTATGGAGGAGTCACTTCTTTGCTGCCAATGTTATACCCTAGTTCTAAGGTAGTGGCACCTTGATTTGATTGGTAATTGTTGCATGTCCCTTAAACACTTTACTTATAGAAGGGGATTCTAGTAGGATGCTTAAAATTGTGAGTTTGGAGCATCGTCCCAACTGTAAGGTTCTTGTGAGAGTGGGGCTCAACTCATGATTGAAGGTTCTTATGGGATCATCTTTTTTATTTCTTGCTTTTTTTTCTCTCTTTTTTTCTTTTTCTTTTCTCTTTTTTTTTTCATAAGAAATTTAATATTTGACTGGCTTCAACCATAAGGTTCTTATGGGAGCCAATTTCATTTTGTAAGGGTTGCTCACATGACTTGATATCGATAAATTTCTTTTGCTACTAGAGAAATTAGGTTCAATATAACACACCCTTTTCACCTTAGTGACTCATACAATCAAGTATTTAATAGAAACCAAACACTAATAAGCATTACCCTAAACTAAGCTATTTAGCCACCTTGACTTATGAAACTTGTACTTAAAGAATATTGTTGAAAAATAATAAAGTCTATTATGTGTAAGAAACTTATTAATCTAAAGCTCACCCTTAGTTGGATTTTGGGTTTAAACCTACTTATCTCAAGGTAGGAGAAGTTGTCCTTTTCCCTTGCATTCCAGACATGATGCTATCAAATTTTTTATAGCTCCAACTAACAATAGAATTTTCTATTGCCCTCTACATTTTTTAAGGGTAAAAGTTATAGACTGTAAATATTACTTTATAGTTTATTCTATGACATAAGAGTATTGTTGAAGGTTATTTTTGAGATCTAAGACTTCTAATGGCTTGTTGTTATGTAATTCATCAGTTATGGGATAAGTTGGGTTACTTAGCTCTACAAGTTCATCTTCTCTAGGTTCCTCAATGTGATATTGATGATATAACTTAAGTCTTTGTCCATTGACTAAGAATGTAGTTGAGAAATCATTAATAGATGATATGAGAACACTTCTATTATCATGGGGTTGGATAACTAAATAAGGGCATTACCACCGAGTTGTTAATTTCCTTGGAAATTTATGTAATGTCATATTGTAGAGAAGAACTTTATCACCTACAAAAAAGTGTTTTTTAAGATATTCTTATCATGTAATATCTTTATTTGTTTCTTTACAATTTTTTGTTTGTTAAGAGCATATAGCCACATTTCATCAAGTTCATAAAGTTGGTTGATTTGAGTGGCTTGGTTCATGTCTTCATCAGGTTTAGTTGTTAGGCTAACCATAAAGATTGATATTTAAGTTCAATAGGTAATAGACATAGCTTATCAAGAACCAATTGGTAAGGTGAATATCCTAAACTTGGTTTATAGGTAATTCGATAAGCCAAAAGTGCATCTTGCAATTTTTTAGACAAATCCTTTTCTTTAGTACATAGTTTTTTCTAATATATTCAAGATAATTCTATTAGCATTTTTTACTTGGCCATTTTTTTGAGGATTATAGGTATTAGCTATTTTATGTTGGATAGCACAAGACTGAAGGAATGTTTCTATGATTTTATTGATAAAATGGGTTCCTTGATCACTAATGATCACTCGTGGAGTTCCAAAATGTGTTAAAATATTTTCTCTAAGGAATGCCACAACAACCTTAACATCATTTATTGAGATGGATTTTACTTCTATCTATTTGGTGACATAGTTGATACAAACCAAAATATATTGACATCCATTAGATGGTGGAAATGATCCTAAAAAGTCTATATTCCACACATCAAATGGTTCTATTATTAAAATTGATTTTAAGAACATTTCATGTCTTTTTGTTATGGCTCTCATTCATTGACATTTACCACATTCTTGCACATACTTATGTGCATCTTTAAAAATTGAGGGCCAATAAAATCCACTTTGAAGGATTTTGAAAGCAATGCATTTGCTATCAAAGTGGACACCTCCTAAATCATCATGGCACATTTGTAGAATTTCTTATTGTTCATTCTCAGCCACACATCTTCTTGCTATGATATCCTTACAGATTCAATAGAGATATGGACTACTCTAGATATACCTAGATATGGTGCATAAAAAAGATTTATTTTCTTTCCTAGTCCAATTGGTAGGGGTTTTTATAGTGTCTAAATAGTTGGCTATATTAGCAAAGCAAGGATCTTTTCGTGTAGAAAAACATTGTTCATCAAGAAATTCATCATGAAAGACTCTTTGTGTTCAATTCTTATCAATAGTTTCTAGCCTTGAAAGATTATTTGCTACTACATTTTCCCTTCCTCTTTTATCTAAAATATCTAGGTCAAATTCTTGAAGTAATAAGCACCATATCATTATTCTTGCATTTTCTATTTTTTTGGTAGCTAAGAATTTAATGGTTGAATGATCATTATAGACCCTAGTTTGATCTCCTATTAAATAATGTCTAAATTTATCTAGAGCATATATAATAGCTAATCATTCTTTTTCTATAGTTGTATAGTTTACTTGGGCTTGGTCTAAACTTTTGGACACATAATAAATCACTTATGGTTTATGATTAATGTATTGTCTTAAAACTGCTGTGTCACTAGCATCGCACATTAGATAAAATGGATAATCCCAATTAGATGCATTTAATATAAGGGCTATGGTTACTCATTTTTTTAATTCCAAGAATGCTTCTTGATAGTTATAAGTCCAAATAAATGAAACATCTTTTTCTAAGAGCATATATAATGGTTTAGCAATTTTTTAAAAGTCTTTGATAAACCTTCTATAATACCCAACATGTCCTAGAAAAGATCAAAGAGTCTTTAAATTAGTTAGAGCTAGAAATGTAGATATGACTTTTATTTTCTCATCATCCATCCTTATTCCATCTTTAGAAATAACATGTTCTAACACTATGCCAATTGTAACCATCAAGTGACTCTTTTCCCAACATAGTTTTAAATTTTTATTAATACATTGATTCAAGACATGTTTGAGATGTTGTAAAGTTTCATCATAGGTATTCCCATAGGCTGAAAAATCATCTATAAAAACTTTAATATAATCTTCTAACATATTAAAAAATATTGAGATCGTGGCTCTTTGGAAAGTAGCTGGTGCATTACAAAGGCCAAAAGGCATATGTTCATAAGCAAGAGTTCCATAAGAACTTGTAAAGGTTGTTTTATGTTGATCTTCAGGGGCAATGGCTACTTGATTGTAACCACTAAATCCATCCAAAAAGCAATAATATTCGTGTCTTTCTAATTTTTCTAAAATTTGGTTTATGTAGGGTAATGAAAAATGGTCTTTCTTTGTATTTTGGTTTAACCTTCTATAATCTACAAAAACTCTCCATTTTCCACCCTTTTTTGGTACTATAGTAATGGGGCTTACTCATTCACTATTAGCTATTCAATAAATTATTCCTTCTTTCCAAAGTTTTGAAATTTCATCCTTAACAAATTGTTTTAAGGCTAGATTAATTCGTCTTGGGGGAATTCTTACTAGTTTTACATTGTCCACTAGATAGACATGATGTTTGCAAATGTTGGGTGAGATTCCTTGATGAAGGTCCTCATAACTCCATGCAAATGCTTTAGATTTTCTACGTAGAACTTCTAGTAATTTTCTTTCTTGGTCATTAGTAAGTTGGAAATTTATTATTAATAGTTTATTATGATCTAGGAAAACATACTTAAGCGAACTAAGTAGTTCTCTAAGATCCAAGGAATCTTTATTTATTGTTTGAATTATTTTTCCAATATTCCCTGAACCCAAATTCAAAATCTAGTCAAGAAGATCTTGTTGTTCTTTAGTTGAGGGATCTAAAGGTCCTTCTTCAAAATTATTCAACACTAAGGTTTCCTTATCTTGTGCCATTGCTGAAGTGGGTAGAGTGTAGAGAATTGTTGCTTCCTTCAAGTCTACATTTAAATGATCTTCTTTTACCTTATCATATATATTTAGTGTAAAAGTAAGATTGACAAAAGAAAGTTGAAGTTGTCTAGATCTACAATGAATTATTACATCAGCTGTTGCTAACCAAGGTCTACCTAATATAATAGGAAAAAATTAGGATCTTTTACTTCAAAAATATCAAAGTTAATTGGGTATTTTCTTTCTTTACCTCAACTATCAAGTCCTCTACTATTCTTATGGGTTTTACATTTGAACCATCAACCAATGAGATTATCATGTTTTCTCCTTTGATATCTTGTATATCAAGTGACCTAGCCATTTGAAGAGGCATGATATTAATGCTGGCTTCTAAATCTAATAGGGCATTTTTAATTACTTGGCCATTTATTTTGGTTGGGATGGTAGGGACTCCAGGATCTTGGTATTTTGAAATCTCATGATTTTATATAAGTTGAGAAAGATTGTCAACCAAATAAACCTATTTAGGAATTTTTTCCTTTCTTCTCCTAGTGCATAATTCCCTTAAGTATTTGGCATAATGAGGTGTATCTTTTACTGCTTATTCTAAAGGGATATGCAAATATAATTCACTAGAAATTTTTTGAAAATAGGTTTTATTTGTAAAATTCTATTATAATCGCTTAGGGAAAGGAGGTAAACTAGTTGCCTAGAGAGTAATGGTTGTTCTTTTTTCCTAGTTGGTTGATCTTTCTCATTTACTATTTGTGGCTGAATTTATTTTGGTGTCCTTACCTCCTGAAATCTCATCTTCTTTTGGGGTTTAGGTTCAATTGTTATTCCACTCCTTGTAGTGATGGAATGTAATTGCTCTTTACCCTTTCTTTGAGATGTAGGATTTGGTTCAGGTTGGGATGGTAATTCATTTTTCATTAAGTCTTGAAATCTCCTTCTAGTCTCACTCATGAATTATCTACTTTCTTCAATGAAAGAAGTAAGGCTTTAGGTGAGTTTATCCAAGTGTTCATTAGTTAGATTCTTAAATGACCTAAATTTATTTTGAGGATATTGTTGTTGGCAAAATGGTTGTTGAGGAAAGTTCATTGTTGGTTGGCTCTTAAATTGTTGAAAAGCCTTTACTAACTCTTGAATTTCATTTTAATAATAGAATAAGGTTGGGCAAGTTGTTTGGTCATGTTGGGGACTACCACAAATGTTGCACATTTCTCCTTGAATTCCATGAGCTTGTTTTTTAATTAATTGTGTTAACTCATCCACTTTTTTATTTAACTATTCTATTTGTTGAGTCATGCCTTGCATAATATTAGGTTTTGGCCAATGTTTACTTTGATCTACTAATGAATCTATGATTCTCCAACCATCTTTTGGGGTCACATTTAAAATATTTCCTCCACATGCAAAGTTAACATTTTGCCTATAATAAGGTAATAAGCTTTCTACAAAGATTTGAATTTATTGATGGGCTGGGAATTCATGGTTTTGATTTTTTAAGCATAATCCTTTAAATTTATCAAAGGTACTCTCATAGTCTTCATCATCATGTTGCATAATCCTTAATGAATGCAACCTATCATTAGAAAGAAATATTTGTAGAAAAGCATTCTTAAATTCATCCCATGAACAAATTTGTGTTCTAAGGGTTTGTATCCAAAAATCAGCTTTGTCCTTTAAGGTTGATTTAAAGGTAATCATCTTAGTTTTATCCCCACTTAGAGGTGCTAACATGGCTAATTTTTTTTCAAATTCTCTTATGTGGATAATTGGATCCTCATCATTTGTTCCTTTAAAGATAGGTAATAAATGAATATTTTTAACATCTACATCTCTTCCTTGTAGAAAAACTAATGGTCCCTGAGATATAATGGATGTTTTTTGATCCAATAACTCCCCAAAGGTTTGTCCTGGGTAGGGCTGACCAATTGGAACATTGGAACTCAAACTACCAAAGGAGAGAGGAATTGAACTTATGGAAAATGGGGGAGGTGTATGATGTGAAGATGATCCCATCATGTAAGTGGAGGTTAATATAGGATTTGGTATAGAAATAGAGACTAGTGGTGGAGTTTGTAAGTTCAAAGTACTCACTAGTTGGGTAATACCTCTAATTGTGGCCACATAAGTTGAAATTGGGGTAGTACTTAGATTTTGAGACCCTGCCCCTATAGTTGAACTCATGGTTGTAGTTGGAATATCAAATAGAGGATTAACAAATATGGAAAAATTATGTTGTGTTTTTTATTTGGGATTTTGTATTGTCAAAGGGGAATTTCAGTGACTTTTGTACATTTATAAAGGCTAAGAGTTTTCTTAGAAGGTTGAATTCGTGTTGGTTTCTTTGGTTGCTTTGTTGGTTTCATTTAACAAGAACATTCTTCATTGGCACATTCATGGGCTACCATTCCTAAGAATTTACAAACTAATTTAATAACTTCTACTATCATGGCTTTAATTGCAACTTTTTTAACAGTTTCAGTTGGTTGTATAATAAAAGGAGTTGATTCCAGAGATTTTTCCTTATTTTTGGAATTTTTAATGTAAGAAAAACAAGTAAAAGAAACCATTTCTCAAATTACTTAAATAAAATAAACATAATAAAATAAAATAAAATAAAATGTGCATGAAATATGAAATCACAAAATGAAATTAAAACATACAGAACTCTTGATGATGATTAACTTTGTTGGCCTCCTCGGTTATGGTGCCAAATTAATGAGCGAGACAAAATTTGATGTTGGATACCTTTAATCTTTATCTTCATTTCTTTCATTGTAAAAATTGTAACCTCGTCTATGATTGACCCATTAATGATATCTCATGGAGGAATAGTTTAAAGTTAAAAGATCATTAAGACATAAAACCAATGATTAGATCTAGATTTAATTGAAAACACCACACTTACAACTGTTACCCATAAGTAAAATCAACAATATTCATCTTAACTTCTAACATTAAGTTCAAAGATAAATATAGTCAATTAAACCAAATTATATTTAAATAAATTTATGAAAAATAAGGAATATTACAAAGGAGACATCACCTAATTTGTGACCTTACTTTGTTGTCTTTGCAATGCAACAACTTCACAATCTTAAAACATTGTTGGCTATTAATTGCCACAAAACATCAACATTATTCCTTCATAATTTTGTGCACAAACAAAAAATTCTAATATGGTGTGGTTTTCTCAATAGTATCCTCTCTCTATTTCTTCTTATCCTTTTTTCTAGTCTCTGTCTCCTCTATTGCATTTGGCTAGGGAATTTATAAGGATTGATTTGGCACATGAGGAGCCACTACCCATGCGTAATGGCCATGGCAATTACTACCCACATGTAACATCCACTGTAACATCCACTGCCACCACTCATGTAGGTACCATTCATTATAACATCCATTGCCACCACTCGTGTAGGTAACGTTCACTATAACATCCATCGATCATGTGGCAAAGAAACACACAGCTCCCACCACCCACATGTAGGTAATGGCTGTAGAAACATGCATCTATAAAAATGGTTGGGAACCATGCCTCATTACCCACATAATGTCTAATTGCAGTGCCAACGTCCAAGTTGCAGTTCCATTACCACTCTAAATCCTCAATGTACATTCCTATTACTATTGCAAAAACAAAACTAGAAACTAGAAAANTAATAAATTAAAATAACTAAAATAAAAATTAATTAAACACTAATTAAATAATTAACAATATGTGATTAAGATATAAAAACTACCAATTTTGGGGTTTACCACAATGCTAGCTATTTCCTCTTCTTCAGTCCCTACCCTAATTTGTGTGCTTTTCTTTATCCTTCCTCTAATCACTATCCTTGCCTTTGAATGAGTGGCTACAATTATTGTCTTTTGAGGTTGGATGATCTTAAGACCTTGTTTTCCCATCACCAAGGTTATCCAAAGTTGACTATAACCTTTGGTTAAGGGTCTCCTCATCATCAAGAGAAGGAACATCTGTGTATTGGAATTGACCAGAAAAGAAGTCCCCACCTTCTTTGTGTTGTTGCAAGAATAAGTGGACTGGGATCTTCTTACCCTTACAGGCCTCATATCATGCTTCCATGTGTCAATCTAGCCTACACTAGGCATTGGTAGGATGATAGTTCCTATAGGTGTGGTCATGGACCTCATATTTAGAGTTGAGCATGGCAATGCCAAGCCTGAGGAGATTGGACATTAGCATGATAGGAATGGATTGATCAAGAGCCAACATGATGTTTCCTAGTCCCTCCAATACATCTATTCATCTTAATGGAGGATGAAAGTGAAATCCAGATTATAAGGATCTAGATTAGCATAGACAACTTTAAGTTGGTGGAGTCTCCTATATGTCCCCTATTGCTAATTGGGTTCTTTATTTTATAGTGGAGATTCATCCATGTGAGAATAAGTCATATTAGTGATTGATAAAAATAGTGTGCCCTTGGTATTTTATTATTTCTTTAATTGTTTCCTTAATGGTTGATGATGGTTTTTGTATGATCTCTATAATGTCTTTATATAACTTCACAATCTCTTCCTATTTAACGTACTTAGCTAAACTAAGTTCTCGACAACAATGCCAATGATGAGAAAGGAGTACACCCGATGCCCAACCATGAGAATCACAAGCGTGTACTAGAGATTTGGTTAAATTTTGCAAACTTAGTTCTTAAGTTTGCCCATATTTGTAAACTATGAATCAAGGGGTCATGTTATTGTTGTCTTATGAACTCACACTTGTGCTATCTATGCATATGGCTAAATGTGAGTTAAGTCTTATGATATTTATTTTTGTTGGTATTTTTATGTACTTTTATCCTATATTTAAGGTGAATAAATGAAGGTTTAATGATTGGCTATTTAACTAATCTATTATAGTGACTAACTATCCTAACATAAGTAGCTGATTCCACTTACCGTACATATCTTGAACTAGTATTAGCACTACTGGGTTATCAAATGGTAAGTACTAGGCATATCAAATAGGCACTACTAAGATTACCAAGCACTATATGTTATGGTTGAAGTGGTTGTACTTATGTGTCTATGATTAAATGTGTTAATTATTTAAGATGAGAAATGTAAAATGCATTAAAAGTAAAGTGCAAATAAGAAAGATTAAACTATCCAAGTGTTGCAATGTATGATAAAAATCTCGTCATTATTGCTGTTCACACTAAAGTATTTAGGTATATGAAGCTTGAATAAAGATATGTATAATCTCTTTGATTTGCATTGTGTGTTCTTAGAGAAAAATATTCTAACTCTAGAGAAAGCAAATTATAGGAGCTTCGCTAAACTATGGACTTAAGGTGTCATAAATATAGTTGGTATGTGCATTTATATAGGCTTTGATTACATTTGCATTGATGCATCTACATCAACACATGTGACCATACATTAATGGGGATACATTGATCGGGCTACATCGATCGAGTTGCGTCGATGTATGCCCATTGACATAGCTTATATATGACACTTCATCATCAAAAATATCAAAGCTATTAAAGAAGATAATACAATTTAAAGAAAGAACTTTATTTATAATTCCACCATCGATATTAAGAAATCCACACCTTAAAGGACATATACATTTTTTGAATAATTTTTAAAATAGTATTTATTTATAATGACTACCATGTTGGTAGCATTTAGGTATGTTACAAAACCTTTTTCACAAGTTGTCTTAATTTTTTTCCATTATTTAGCCCTTTTCTACAAGTTCTTTTTGAGTAAGATCCTCATTTGTCCAAATGCTTTTCTTGTTCTCACTTTGTGGCTTCGATGTCTCCAAACATACACTCTACCTTCTACATCACCAAACTTAACAATTACATGTTGGGGCTTTTAACATCGTTCACCTAGAACTCTAAAAATTTTATTAATTTTTAGAGAAATTATATGCATATTATCTATAATTTTTTCAACTTTTTAAAATAAATTTTTATTTATCTTATCCTTTGTCTCTAGGATACCTACAAACAAAAATAATTTTCTTTTGCGATTTTTTCATCTTGCTCTTTCAAAGCTTTTGCGATTGGAAATCCCATCTTTATATTTATTCCTTTAAAGTTAGATTTATTTTATTTTCCTCCACCTTGGCTTCAAGTTTTGGTAATTTTAGCAAAATCTATTAATTATCCTTTGGATCAACCCTAGTCACCTTTTTCCCCTCAATTTTCTCTTTGAGGGTTGATACCCTTCGAGGAGTTTCTTTATTTTGGTCATGGATTTCACCTAGTAATGCCATTTTGCTAATCATATACTTTTATTGTGCAGACTACAAAAGTAGAGGAGTACTATAGAGAGGAGAAACCAAAAATCAATAAAAAGGAAAAGCTTAACAATTTTAGGTATGTCTTTTCAAGTTTTCATTCTTATAACCATTTTTGAGAAACATCCCGAGGATTGTTGAACTTAAAAGAGGGGGATGAATGAGTTCCCCAAATCAAAAAAATTCTTCAACACAAAAGCAAACCAAATTTTACTTCACACTTGGAGGGTAGATCTCTTGCATACCTCCAAACTTTCTTTTTTCAAAAATGTGATTTAGAGGACACCACAACCTTTACAAGATTTGAGTTCCATTACTGAGAATTGAATTTCATTGTTATGAAATCTCTCAACCTCACAATGTCCCAACAAGCTCAAAATGTGGTTTGAAGAGCACCACATCCTGTACAAGCTCTAAGCTCCACTCTAGAGTGATTCGATGCCATGAATCCACTCAATCCCATAAGGTACCAACAAGCTTGTAATATAGTTTTCAGGATCCCACAACCTTTAAAGCTTGAGCTCCACTCTAGAATGTTGTGGCTCTACACCAACACTCAATTCCACAGTATCTCGACAAGCTTAAGGATGATGCCTTTTCATAAGAAGAATATCAATCCCACAGGGCAGCAAAAGAGAAAAAAATATTACAAGGAAATGATGCAACTAATTTTGCTGATCCTTGTACTTTGAGGTACAACACACTTTGATCTCTTACAACAATATAAAAGATAGTACAATGAGGTACAAGAATAATAGATTGATGTATACAATGATTGCTTATTGTTAACACATGATAGTTCATCATGTTTGCATATTTGCCAACAGAATGAAGCCTTCTTATAGCCTATATGTTTTTGAGGTTACCTCAAAATTCATGTAACATCTGTCTAATGGTCACTAGAGACATCTTTTTCAAGATTGAGATGTCTTTCTACATCATACTTTCATTCGAGAGAGATGTCTTCTTTACAAGGGAGACATCTTTGAGGAGACATCTTGATGAGTTCTTGATAGGGGAGATGTCTATTGTTTTTGAGAGATGTATTCTTTTTGTCTTCTTCAATTCTAGCAAGATGTCTACTATTTTTGAAAGATGTCTACTCTTTAGAGAAGATGTCTCTTCTGTAGGCCCCAAAAATAAAACTATTTGTTTTGACGCTGGGAGCCTCCAGATGTCTTCAACCAATTTCCCATAGATCCTATAACCTCATAAATGCATCAAAATGAGCCAAAAACATTTTAAAATATGGAAAAATATCCATGGACCATCCTCAACAAGAATAAACACAAATAGATACATTTTGCTTGAATTCTTTGTATTCTTCCATGCTCCCTTGAGTCCTTGTGATCCTAACTTTGCTTATGAGTCCTTAAGTCCTTTGCCCTTGTTCCTAATTTACTTATGAGGTTCTTGTCCATGCCTATTATGAAGTCCTTGTCCCAATCTTTGTTCTTGCCATTTTTTCTATGAAGTCTTTGTTCATAATCTTGTCCTATAAACACAACCCAATGCAAAGATCCTTTGTTCTCTAATTTTTTAAATGTTTTGACAAAGGTAAATAATCTTCCCCTTTTTGGTAACGTCCAAAACTTGAGAAAATGGATTAGTATGATCACAATATTATAATATACTAAGCACTTCTCCTTTTTTGACATGAACAGAAAGGGAATGAAGAAGTCACATTGCTAAGAAGCAAAATTTGTTAGTAAAGATATATCATTTTAGAACAAAAAAATACAGTTTTGGAGAGCCATTGCATAATGAGCATATCCATTCTCACACCAGACTCTCCTCCTATATGGATAGCACCTAAAAGAATCTATCCAAATAATTGTAAAAATATTTCATAATATAATTGTGCATAACATAGAAACATTTTGCAAGAGAACCATATGAAGAATACACATCTCATTAATTTTATAGGGATAATGAAGTAAAACTAGTGTTTATCTAAGGATTTTTCCACAACAACAAGAGACATACTTGACCTAAGCTTTTTAAAAGATATTCAAGAGCAAGTAACCTCTCTCTGAACCAATATTCTTTGAACAATACGAGAGCAATTTCAAGACAAGTGAGTAAAAACATGCATATTCAACTTGTAAGAAATACATCTTCTCATGTTGAAAAAGTTAAAATTGCCTATATATATATATATATCTCATGACTTATCGAAAGAAATCATGAACACCTTTTCTAGTACTAATGAGAGTACTTGAGATTCTTAAGGAGAGTATATCTCAACACATATTTTCAATAAGGATCTTAGACACTTAAATTAATACATGCTCAACACACAAAAGATTAGACATACAAGTAATTTCATATAACATCTAAAGTTCAAGATCTTTCATCAATAATGATAATCTTTAGATAATATTTTAAAGCTTGATAAATAAATGTCCTCTTTTTCTTTACTAGATGAATATGCTGTTCCTTGCCTATTGTTTAATATAGGAGCTAGAGATAAGACTCTTAGTACTTATTATATCTTTGAGAGAATTGCTCAAGACTCCCCTTGCATATATGACCCATCTTTTGAAACATCTATTGTAGAGAGACTAATACCAATTGTTATTCTCCTCTTGAGCCTTTTAGGATCTTCAGGTTGTAAAGAAATGTTAAGATCAAGTATGGAGACAAAGGTATCCCATTAGTTATATCAAAACAAGTCTAAAACACACCCAATCATGACAAAACATAATGAATTCATCAAAAATATGAACATTACAGATACACAAGGGACTAGATAATAACTCCATAAATCTAGAGTGTCATATCAAGATCAAGTTTGAGGCCTCTCATAAAAATAACAAATAGTTCATATGCTTAAGAAATTCATTTTGCAATGTAGCTTTTCTTAGAAGCTACACGAGTTACATTATAGGTATTAATTTAAATTCTATAAAATAAAAAATTTTTTCCAAAATAAATTAGATAGACATTTCATATCACAATACATAAATGTTTAAACAACAATGAATGTTAAAAAAAAAAAATTTAGTCCAAAAATTACATTAAAGGATTTTGAGTCATTTGAACAACTATGATTTATTAATAGGACATTGTTGTATATTATAGCTTTCATTCAAAAATACTACTGTAGTCAAAAATACCAATGATTATAGTTATACTTATTGTTACTTACCTTTCTTGCTAAAAAGAATTAAGGTGCCTAGAGAGCTAGGGAATTCAAAGTTTCTCTTCTTGCATAGACTTCTTCAATTTCCAAGGGTTGGATTCCTCTCATGAAATTGTTAGAGATAGGCTTATCATTCTCATGTTCCTTCCTCTTGATTCTCCATTCTTTTTGAACTTCCTTATTCTTTTGATTGTTCAAGTTTTCTTGTGGTCTTGCATAATTCCTTTTCTTGATACATCTTGGTTAGACCAAGGAGTCTGATGATATGACTAGGTTCTTATGTGATAAAACTTTAAATTGCACTTCCATTATTTATGTCCAAACTTATTACAATAATAATATCTAACCCTTCTATTTTAGTAAGAGTGATTAGAATTATTAAACCTTTGAGGAGTCCTTTGATGGATAGGAGCTTCTTCTGATGTAGTAGCCTTACTCCTTGAGATTCCTTTAGATGGGATGAAGGTTGTGCAAGTTCTTCTTCTTGGGAACAACATTCAAGTCCACTTTCATCTTGTGGACTTCTTCCTTGTCCAAGAACCATTCAAAGGGACTCTTTCCCTTTAAATAGTCTCTCATTCACAAGCTTTACATTTACAATTTCTTCCTTAGCCTGCTCATAAGACAAGGGTAGCTTTTCATTCTTAGCCCTTAGGTTCAAGATTTCTTTTGTAAGATTAGAAATTGTTGTATTTAATAAGGAAATTTCTTAAGCCGTTGTTTTAATTTTCTTGTTCAACTTTGTATAAATATTTTGAAAAGATAAAAGTTCATTACACAATTAATCAAACCTCTCATCTTATTCAGTTCAACATCTTAGGTGTTACCGTTATCATCAGGGAGAGCCATATAGACAAGATGTGAATCTTTTGCATTATCCTTGACCTCTTCTTTACTTTTCCCTCCATCATCCCAACTTGAGTAGAAGTTGATCTTTCTCATTTGCTTATCATTTCTATCCTTTTGCTATAACTTGCCATTACTTGGACATTCAGAGACTACATGGCCTCTTCCACCACATACCAAGCATTCTATTTAAGATGAATCAAAATTAGAACTTGAAAAAGTTTTACCTCTTTCCTTACCTTCAAATTGATTGTTTTTTTTTATTGAAGCCCTTACTCATCTACTTAATCACATTGGTTAGTTTCTGAATCTTAGCCTTAAGGTCTGAGTTCTCTTTCTTGAGATAAAAACATTCATCATTAAGAAGTTTACTTTTTATTTNTTGATTTCCCCTTATGTGTTTACTCTTAAAGATTGATGTAAAGTGTAAGAGTATCATGCTCTAATACCACTTGAGGATCGTTGAGCTTAGAAGGGAGGGATGAATAAGTTCCCTGAATCAAAAAATTTTTCAACATAAAAGCACACCAAATTGTACGTGGTTCTCCTACTTGGGTACTCCACACTTAGAGGGTAGCTCGCTTGCACACCTTCAGACTTTGTTTCTTCAAAAATGTGGTTTAGAGAAGACCATAACCTTTACAAGATTTGAGATTTGCTATGAAGATTTTTATTGTTGCAAAATATATCAACCTTACGAGGTCCCAACAAGCTCAAAATGTGGTTTGAAGGGCAAAACATCTTGTACAAGCTCTAAGCTATGCTTTACAGTGATTCAACACCACAAATCCACTCAACCCCACAAGGTTCCAATAAGCTTAGAATGTGGTTTCTAGGATCCCACAGCCTTTAAATCTTGAGCTCTACTCCAGAATGTTGTGGTTCTACACCAACACTTAATCTTGCAGGATCCTAACAAGCTTAAGGACGATGCCTTCTTGCATGAGGCACATCAACCCTGCAGGGCAGTAAAAGAGAAACAAAAATTACAAGGAAAGGATGCAAATAATTTTGCTGATCCTTGTACTTTGAGGTATAACACACTTTGACCACTTACAATAGTAAAAAATATAGTACAATGAGGTATAAGAACAATATAATGATGTATATAATAATTGCTTATTGTTGAAACTTGATAGTTTACAATGCTTGTTTATTTCCCAATAGAATGAAACCCTCTTATAGCCTAGATGTTTTTGAAATCTCGTTGGAATTTATTCAACAACTATCTAATGGTCACTAGAGATGTCTTCTTCAAGACTAAGATGTCTTTTGACATCAAACTTTCATTTGGGAGAGACGTATTCTTCACAAGGGAGATGTCTCTGAGGAGACATCTTCTTCACAGGGGAGATGTTTACTATTTCTAAGAGATGTCTTCTTTTGGTCTTCATCAATTCTAGCAAGATGTCTACTATTTTTGAAAGATGTCTACTCTTTAGGGAAGACATCTCTTTTGTAGGGGAGACATCTCTTCTATAGGCCTCAAAAATAAAATTGCTCGTTTTGATGTTGGGAGCCTTTGAATGCCTTCAATCAAGTCCCCATAGATCCTATAACCTCATAAACTCATCAAAATGAGCCAAAAACACTTTGAAATATGCTAAGAAATTTAGGAATCATCCTCAACAAAAATCAACATAAATAGGCACATTTTTCTTGAATTACTTGTATTCATCCGTGCTTCCTTGAGTCCTTGTGATCTTGCCTTTTCTTGTAAGCACTTGAGTCCTTTGCTCTTGCTTCTAATTTCCTTATCAGGTCTTTGTCCATGCCTATTATGAAGTCCTTATTCCAATATTCATTCTTGCTATTTCTCTAGGAAGTCTTTGTCCATAATCTTGTCCTGTAAACACAACCTAATGCAAAAATCCTTTCTTCTCCAATTTTCTTAAGGTTTTGACATACCAAAAGGTTAACACATGCCCTTTAGGATAGGAAATTAAACATTCTATGAGAAGATTTAATATTGGTTGGTGAGGGAGGAGGTCCTTGCCTTATTAATAGAGTTGAACATTATTAAAAGAAATTATCTCCATATAGTAATCAATAGCTGCAAACAAATTATTAGTAGTTAAAATATCTTGAACATGTTATCCATTATGAAGATTTGGCAAGTAATTACCAATAGATAGAGTTCCTTGATGTTTTTTATTATGAGGTACTATTTGGAAACCATCTGAATCAACAATAGATTTTTGTAATGCCTTAGAACAAATATTTGTTTTACTTTAGTTATTAAAGAATTCTTTAAAATTGATTTGACTCAAACCTTCCTCAAAGGTATATTTTGTTGAAAAAGAGTAAAAGAAAAGTGTAGGCTAATTGTTAAAACATTATCAAAAGAAATTATCATAGGATTTGTAGTATTTGTAGAGAAAACCTTAGTAGGAACTACAATATTTAAAGAAAAAATATTATTAGGATTTGTAGTAGCTTGGTGTTAATGTGCTTATATAGTCTTTTTTCATAGCATAAAAAAGACATGAATCGAATATATGATCCTTTCAATGATCATAGTGACATGAGTTTAGAAGATTGTAATAAACAACCTTCTACAAATAATCAATTCCAATGGCATGTAGAAGAATTTTTTACTTAAACAAATCAAGATCCACCTCAATCATATATTGAATTCTATGAAAAATACTAGCTGTAGATAAGGTTTCAAAATTCTTGATTGGTCAAGTTTTAGAGATAATATCCCTTTTAACTTTTTTAAAAGTCAATGAAAGCTTCAATAATTAATTTTTAGTAAGGAGGAAGGATCCAATCCTAATAAAATTTATATTACTTTTCAACATGAATGCTTAAACTTAAAATATGTAAAGGATTTGATATAGAGAGTTAGAGCTTAATATCAATATTTGTATCAAAGTAAAAAAGTGGTTATTAATCTTATGTAAAGAATCTTTACCATCAAGTGTAACCTTTTTGTTGATAGTAGTTTTAATCTTTGAGTTAATAGTATTCTTGTCAGATAAGAAAAAATTTATCTTATGAGCTACTTGTCTAGGTTGTTAAATACATTATGCTAGTATTAGTAAAAATATACATAGGAGCTTTTGTATTCTCTAGATTCTTTATTTTCANAATTATGCTAGTATTAGTAAAAATATACATAGGAGCTTTTGTATTCTCTAGATTCTTTATTTTCATTGGATCATTTTTATCTTTAACATTAACTTGATTTTTTATATTTTCAACTTCATATTGTTATTTTGAATCTTTAACTTCAACACATTTTTCTTTTCTTTAGAATCTTTTTTTTGAATAGAAAAGGACAAACATTAAATAAATGTTCTTCATGATGGAAAAAGTTGCAAGAATTAGGAAGATTATAATATGTAATTGGCTAAATGTAAATCTTTCCTTCTTCTTGTAATAACAATTCTTTTTTACAAAGCATGGGTAGTTAGCTAGTTGGTTAGCTTGCATAACTCTATACTCACAAGTGCTAGGTTCAAAGCGTAGTACTAACATCCCCTTTGTGCTTACTATGTAATTGCTATTTTGCTAGCCTAGGCCTATGTACTAGGCAAATTTGATCTTTTCCTGAAAAAAAATCCTTTTTATAATTTAGAAGATTGATTTTAACATAAAAAAATGTATATGAAAACTAAAAGCTATAAAAGTAGACTTCATATGATCGAGAGGATTGATAATTTTTTGATTATCTTTATAAAAAATTAACAAAAGATTATATAAATCACAACAACATGAAAATTTAGCATATTATTTAGATTGGACTTTAAAATTTGGATCCCACTTATAAATGATCAGAATTGCATACTTATGTACAAAAAAGCCCTACATCTATGACATGCTTAACCATCAAAGCAGTGCCTGACTTAATAAGTAGAATAAGACTTTGTATGAAGGACTTAGATGTCATGTTTTCTTATCATATCATTTAATTATGAATCAAAACTTTAATCATGAGGTAGAAAACCCTAAATTTGAATGAACACATATTGTGATGAAAGATCAAAAATGAATGACTCATATACATCATTAGGAAGAATAAAACTGGTTGTCTTAGTTACATTAAGATCACTAAAAGAAGGCATCAAAACGTTTTTCTTGCTAGCTTGTAAATTTCCATTTTAAAAATCAATAAAATTTTTTGCATTGATAAAATAATTAGAAATTTCAATATTGATTAAAGAAGATATGAGTAATATTGAATCCCCTATAGAAGAATTCTAAAAGAAATTAGATCTACTAGAGAAAAATCAGATTTGTTGAAGAAAATGAAATTCACTAGAAAAACATTAGAACTACTTAAAATTATGATTAAAGCCTAAAATATCACTTAAATTAGTAACCTCTTAACTGCATGAGCAACCTATTACTAAATTTTTTTTATTTGACATTTATCCAACTTTTTTATAGTACACTTAATAGTTTAAGAAAGGAATTTGGAAGTGCAATAAAATATTTGCTTGTTTTGTTGTTGTAGCCACAATATTCCTTAATTGTACCAACCATCCTTTTGAATAGTCTTTACTAATGGAGCAATCTAAGGAAAACTTATTTTCTTTAACTTTTTCAAAGGATAATCATTGTCCATTATTTGATACATTATCTATAAGAAACAATAGATATTTTTTTAGATGTTTTTTAGCTATAAATGATGGTTTATGTGGGACTTGATATATTATTAATGCGGATCTTGATTCACTTAAGGGAGAAATTCTTCTACATGCTTACAAAATTGATTATGTTCTTTGATACTTTGAAAGAAGGAAATGCAAACATGTCAATGTTAAGGTTTCTTTTACTAAAGAGTCATCAACTAATCCTATCTTTTTCTTGAATGTTGCTTGGCAAAATGTGCCTTTAAGAAAATTTCTAGTTAGTTCAGTTTTAAAGAATTCTTTAACAACCAAGGGGAAATACATATATATTTCTAAGGACTTATAGAAACCTATTATGAATTTAGATGATTTTCAAGTGGTTCTACAAAGTAAAAAGTATTGAGAAAATTCATTTGTTAGAGAACACATACTAAATCTTCATAATGCTCAACATTTTCCAGATATTTCATTTACTATTAATCTTTTGCACTACATGGGTAGAATATGGAAATATCTTCATATGAGAATGATGGTTCCATTAACAAGGCAAAGGTTTATTCTTCTTTGACAAAAAAATGTATTTGTGTTTGTTATGATGATTGGTTTACATGGTTTAACTTTTCAGAGCATAACAACCAAATGTTTGAAAGACTTGATTGATTTTATTTTTCTAATTAGTCTTATTTTTCTGTAATGGAAAGTGAAAGTTCACAAAGATGCAATACTATTTAATCATATTCCTATTTCTCTTAATTTTAAATTTGGTTTAAAATCTTCAGTTCAATGTTATGAGCTTTCTTATATGTATGCATCTTTATTTTCTTCTCTATATGGAAAAGATATATTGAGATCTCTCTAGAATATTAAAATGAGGTCCACTATTAATTTTAGTTAGATCAGTAACTAGAACAAAATTACTAGATATTTTTTTGAAATGATGGTAAATTTGTTTTTCCTTTTCGTTGAAAATTTGCATATGAGAAATTTACCAAGAGTGATTTTACTCATAAAAAATTTAATAAAATTTAGAAAATGCAATTATCACTACATTTCTAAATGGAAAAAATGAAAGATATTTGGTGTAACAACCAAAAATGTTGTTGTTTCAAACACCAAGGTCCACGGGCACACAGCCTAACCTCGAACTCAAACGAGGGACTGCTGGAGGCAGAGATGGGGTGCCCTGATTGGTCTAGCCAATCGAACAGGGACTTATTAGATGCAATGGGGATGTAGCATGGTTGACCATAGTGCGGATGTAGAATGGTGTTAAGTGTGCAGGTGGTGTTTGCGGTGTTAATGGTCTTAGTGGGGTCAAGCGTAGTTAAGATTTTTGACGAATTGGACAATGTCAACACATGTAGACTGCCACTCAAGTATAGTTTTAGGTGCAGCTATGTGGTAAAATAATGTAAGTAAAGTGCAAAAAAAAGTAGAGAGAGAGAGAGAGAGAGAGAGAGAGAGAGAGAGAGAGAGAGAGAGAAGCAAAACACCATCCAAAATGGGCTTGAGCGTAGTTAACACCAAAAGGGGTTAGAAGATACATGGTGTATAACAGGTGTAGTGGACAATGTAGTCATAGTCTTAGAGGTGTCTAGCTATGAAGACTGGTGCTCTGCAAAGGTGTTTGCATCTGCTAGGTTGGCTGCCATAGTGTACTGTTGGCTGCGGTGTTTTGCAGTGGTCTGCAACTTTGCTAATATGCCTTTGATCTTCTCCCAAGCACTCCTTAGATTTGCTAATGCTAAAAATCATCAAACTCTAAAGTTTGCCAACCCTAAAAACTTTGAGGATGTGTGTATTTATAGGTATAGGATTAGTGAAAGATGCGGGATGATTGCCATGTGGTAGAGGGGATAGTTGGGACTACTCTCTCACCCAACTATGCTCTCCATTAGGCCAGTGGTGTCATGCTTTATTGTGCTCTATCAGACTTTGTGAGATTGTGAGATTGTGACTATGCTACCAACCACATGTGTGTGCCGAGGAGATTGTAGGGCACCTAGAAAATGAAACTTGGAGACTATGCTTCGAGACTAAGCTCTTCACGCTCTTGTGTGGGGTTAAGCATAGGTACAATTTTGGTGCAAAAAAGGGATACAAAAAGAGAAGCACTTTGCTAACTATGCTTGCCAAAAATGAGTTGGAGCTGAGCCAAGTGGTGTTTTTGTGCTGTAGAGGCCATTAGAGGCTATTCTCGTTGGCTATGCTTAACTATGCTCTAGACTGGGGGAGAGCATAGTCCCACACTTAGGAAAAAAATTTGCAAAAAATGGCCTTCATGCTAACTACACTTCCTACGAGAGGCTGACTATGCTCCATACCGGGGAAGAGCATAGTATCAACATTTATAAAAAATTGTAGAAATGGCCTTCATGTTGACTATGCTCTCCACTAGAGGTTGACTACACTCTTAAATAGGAAAGAGCATAGCGTCAACACTTAGAAAAAATTGCAAAAATGGCCTTCATGCTGACTACGCTCGATACAAGAGGCTAACTAGGCTCCCTATTGGGGAAGAGCATAGTGTCAACACTTATAAGAAATTACAAAAATGATCATTGTGCTAACTATGATCTCCACAAAAGGCTGACTATGGTCCTAACTAGGGGAGAGTGTAGTCTTAGCACTTAGCTAAAAATTGTAGGTAGGATGCCATAGTTTAAATTTTATGGTGTTTCATTGGCCCCTCTTTGTTAACGTCTGGAGGAGTAGCCAAAGAGATGTCAACAAAGAATAATAAAATACCACAGTAGACTTGGCACCAACATTGCTCTTTAGTACTTGATTAGATGTCATTACACTATGCTCAAGAGTGTTGTGGATAGTGGTATGCTAGATAGCAGGTGAGAAGCAGGAGCAAAAGGTGTAGGTGATGTGTTGGGGATAAAAGGAGAGATTAGGTGCAAATGAGATGTTATGATGTGAGGACATCATGGATGTTGATGACCATGGCACCAGAGTGGCTTGCTCTTGAAAACATTGACCTCTCATCAGAGTGCTTGTAAGAGAGTCAAGTTGTATGTTCAAGGTTGGGCCAGTGACGGAATTACTTTACTACTGGATTGCTTAATGATATGCTTTCCCTTACCTTTTTTTTGTGGGGTGAAAATTCCTTGGGTTCTACACTTTGCTAAATGCTTGCTATGAAGTGAAATGCTTTCCATCAAGTGAGTTGCGTATCACTAGATGGACCTTGCTTCGTCATTAATGAAACTGCATGGTGTTTCCTCCTTAGGATGACTTATGTTACATTTTCTTGGGCTTTGATTAGTTGACAAAGGCTTTCCACAAGACAACTTATGTTACATCCACCTTGGGAAGCTAATGTTTGATGTGAAATGTGAAGAGGGTGCCATGTGATCATAACACATGAGTGTCAAAAGGTTTGCAATCTTTGCTATGTGAGGAATAAGAGGGTATTGGAATGTAGGAGTAGATGTGAGTAGGTTATAACAGGATAATAGGGATGTGCACTATTGAGAGGATTAGTTATCTGATCATGTACATCAGAGCAATCTGGTGACTTGATGCTGCGATGAGATGTGCCTTTGCATGACTGCCTGGGGCTATCTTGCAAACATAACTTTGAGAAGATAAGAAAACCACATAAGACATAAATGCAAATAAATTGTAGATGAAAAAATGTAGAAGGCCACATTAGTGAC
This sequence comes from Gnetum montanum, assembly GCA_015680685.1. NCBI lineage: Eukaryota > Viridiplantae > Streptophyta > Gnetopsida > Gnetales > Gnetaceae > Gnetum > Gnetum montanum. The sequence goes on from MNCI01027397.1 coordinate 38,397, forward strand.
ATAGGTTGCGTAGATTTCCAGGGCTTTATTTTGAAACTGCAGTGTGCTTGCTTACTTGGTGTAGAAGGATGGAAAAAAATATTAATGCGAACCCAGTTTAAGGTCTTTGTGGACCATGGTTTGGCTAGTTTATGGTCCTAGAGGATTGTGGGGCCTAGTTTAAGGTCTTGGAAAACTATGCTATTTTAGTTTATAGTCCTAGTAAACACATTGTGCTAGTTTAATGTCATGGTGGATGTGCTATGTCACTTTATAGTCATGGTGGATCACTAGTTTAAAGTCATTGTGGACTAGTTGTACCAGTTTATGGTCATAGTAGACTGCTAGGCTAGTTTATAGTCATAGCAGATATTCTGTGCCAGTTTAGCATCATAGCTGCTGCTTTGTGCTAGTTTATAGTCATAGTGGATTGTTTTGCTAGTTTAGCAGTGTAGCGGGCAAATGCTTACCTTACTTTATTGATGTGTAGTGCTACATGTTAGATATAGTATGGCTTCAAGTATGAATGGTTTACCGAATTGGCAAACTTGTTTCCATCTTGATCAACAAGCATGAATGATTTGTTTTCATAGGTCTTAGTGACTAGAAAAGGCCCTTCCCAATTGGCTGAGAATTTATTTGTGAGTGTGCAAATGACCTTGAGGATCAGTTTTGCACTAGGGTTGGGCCTTTTTACTACATTTTTGCTATGTAATGTTGTTCATGCTATGTATTGCTATGCATATTACATTTTCTATGGATGATTATTTGCTAAATGTAATGTGTAAACTTTTATCCTTATATGATGATTTTATTACATTTGTTATGAGTATGCGAGTCTGGGCCCTTGCGAGCCACAATGAGTTTGTTGTTAGTTTAAGGCCTTGACGGGCCTCACACCAGTTTAAGGCCATAATGGGAGGGCCAATGCTAATTTTTGGTCATTTCAAGTAGTGTGTTGCTAGTTTAAGGCCATTCTGGATCATAGCAATACTTTAAGGTCATTTTGGACCACATACTGCTAGTTTAAGGCCATTTCAGGCCATTAGGATAGTTCAAGGTCATTTCGAGCCAATGGTGATGGAAAGCAATAATTTAAGGCCATTTCGGGCCACGATGATAGTTTATGGCTATTCCAGGCCATGGATTGCTAGTTTAAAGTCATTTTGGGCCATACATTACTCTCTCTTTTGTGATTGTTATAGTTTAAGACCATCTCATGTTGTGTATTACTGTCTCTTTTATGATTGCGATTACGATAGTTTAAGGCCATTTTGGGCTACATCAATAGGATTAACGGTGGTAGTTTAAGGCTATTCTGGGCCATGGGCCACTACAAGGGGATTAAAGGTGATAGTTTAAGGTCATTCTGGGCCATAGTGATAGTTTAAGATCANATGCCTTAGTCACATAGTTGCTTCCTAATTCAATGTGGGTTAGGAGGCACGTAGAGCCTAGATTGCACTATCTATTAGTCTCCTTGACCCTCGCTTACTACATTAAAGGGAAATTCTGCTCAAAGGGCATCTTTTGGTAGGTCACTAGCTTCTTTTATCTTTTTAGGTGTGTCTACCTCATGCATTCTATTATCTACCATAGATGCATCATCAAGAAATTCAACTTCTGACCCTTGCTTTGTATCTATGTTGTTGATGACCAAAGGGGCACCATGGATGATAACTTCACCACCTTTGTATGGGAGGTGGATTTCTTGATGGATTAGAGAGGAGATGGATCATAATTAGGCCAGCCAAGGTCTATCCAATATTAAGGTAAGGCTCAGCATTTCCTCTATGACAATAAATTTAGCAATGGTGGGGAATTGCTCCCCTGCTACAAAGGCTATGGTGACAGTGCCCCTGATGATGATGTGTGACCCGTTGAAGGATTTTAGGCATGTGCTTTTCGTTGGTCTAACCTGATTCAGGAGGCCAACTTATCATGATGGTGTATGGTATAACATTTTTTGCTACTCCATCATCAATGTGCACTTTACAAATCTTGCATTGCCTAAGATGTATGGTGATGAACATGGAGGCTATTATGATTTCTCCCCTCTAAGGATTAACCTTAATTGCTTCATCGCAAAATGCTAGGGTTGTGGAAGCTAATTCCTATGGTGCGGGAGGCAACAACACTACATGGATGGAGGTCTCATCTACAAGGATGTCCTCCATGATAGGAATGAAGGTCAACATCTGCACCAATGCTTCGTGGTGGGTAGATGAGGTCATGATTTAGTAATACAAGCTTAATGTTATGTTTTTTTTTGATTTAGTGCTTACTTAACTTGGGCTAATGCATCCACAAAGTCTTTGTCATTAGCCATGTTTTTGTTGGCCTAGACTTCTTCCTTGTGGCCTAAGAGATGGATCTCTCATGAAGGTGAATTAGGCTTTTTTTGCTTGGTTTTTTTAGGGGCCTCAATGCCCCTAGTGGTTTGCTTGTTGTGGCCTCTTTAGTTGCCTTGGCCATAGGGACTACAGATATGGGAATTAGCTTTGGCAGACCTTGCAATCTGTGTTCTTGATGTTGCCTAATCATCTTGTCTGTGAGATGCTCATTGGATCTCTTGTGTTGCCACCTCAAGGGCCTACCAGTGTTGCTAATGAGGTTGCCCCTTGGAAAGGAATGAATCGATGTGTTGGTCACTACTATGTTTTAGGCAAGTGAGGGGCTAGCATGCTATGGAGCTCAGATTATGAAGGGTGGTTGAACTATTGTTGTTGATGCAACTTGATGGGGGAACCTAACTACGAAGGACATTATGGATGCTTGAGAAGGCACTCTAACAATGAAAGAGGGCCTTGAACCTATGGGGGTTGAGAGGACCCTTGCACTACTTGAGGGCAAACAAACCATGAATGGCCACTACACCTATTTTGGCTTGTCATTAATGTAGATAGTATGCTATTGTTGGACTTGCATCATATAAAGAGCTTATTTCATCCTATGTTGATCCACATCATGGTATCCAAGTAGGTTGCTATGCATTCATGGGTTACATTATGAGTTTTCTAAGTATTAAAATATTGACTATGATTTGAAATAGTTGTTTATTAACACATGTTTTCCATGTGTTTGTAAATTTAATGACCTTGATAAAGAAAAATCTGATCTAGAAATACTTGAAAAGATGCCCTTGAAAATAATTTTTGTTTGTTGCCATTTGAACAATTCCCAGATGTGATGGATCATGCCAGGGATCTTCATTAATGTGTTGCTCTTTGGAAAGATGGTTTAATCCATGTGCTTCATGAGAGGGATTATGTGGGCCTAGAGGAGTAGAAGCCTAAGGCTTCTAGAATTTTCTTGAGCCCAAAAGGTATATTAGAAAAGGTACTCTTACTTAGTTTAGATGCCTATTTGGTGGCTTTATATTGGTAATAGTATTTATGTTGATGATCATGCTCATGTTGATGAAAGTACTTGATATTTTTGCTCATGTTTACATTAGTATTTAATACTTGTGTTTCTTTTTTTAGTTCTAGTTTTGCAAATAAAATAAAGACCTTTCAGGTAATCTATATAGAGTTGGAGAATGTGTGAGAGAGATCCATGTAAGAAAATGTCCATAGCACTCCATTTAGTTAGAAGTGATTAATGAGTAGGTAGGATTGGTATCTTTCTTTATTATGAGATTGTTTAGCATTTCATAAATGGATGTGATTATCATGGTAAAATGTTACTCTAGTGAGTAGTGCTTGTTGATGTTTTGAGTTCAAGGGAATGATGTGATTTTGATGATGGAAAATAAATTCATTGTGATACTAGTTTTACTTTCCTAATGTAGGCTCTATAGTTAAGCATAATGACAAGTTGTCCAAAATAGAGAATGATTTGATGAGGGATTGGATGTATTATGCAGATAGGAATTAGAACATTCATCACTATAGAAACTGGAACTTGATCAAGGTCTTTTAGTTATTTATTGAGAGGGTGTTTTGTCAAAGGATTAGATAGAGGAGATTTACCTCTCCACAATGGTTGACAATGATTTATAACATCATGACAAGAGGTGTTACCTATAACTTGGCAATCACTTAGATGAGAAGGTGATTAATGAGCTAGAAAATATTAGACTAGTTGATGGTATGGACTTAACTAACTCTATGAACTTTAGTTTTTACTATGAGATGTTGTGATGTTCTGTAGAGTTGCTTGCTTATAATGATTATTAGGGGAGGAAGATTCTTAGTAAGGAGGACTTCCCATGACCATTATGCTAGCATATCACTAACATAATAATGATCCTTCTATCTACTATGGGAGAGCCATTGGATGTAGCATTATCACTATAGGAGTATGTAGTTAAGTTCTCCATATTGGATAGTGTGGCATTACCCATGAAATGTTTTGTTTGTGGTCATCTAGTAAAGTTCATGTAGGTCATTAGGGAATGTGCTATAGCCATATGGAATGGGGGATAGGCCTCAAAGAAAATGCTTTTTCCATCATAGAATGAGTTTTAATGTTTTTCCCTTTGAACACCAAATAGATAACCTCATATAGTGGAGTATTACACATTGATGAGATTGATTGAACTTGAGGTTGAATGTTTATTAGCACTATTATGGACTTGAGGAGCTCTTCCAATGTTAAATGATACTCCTTGAAAGTTGAGATGAGATTAAAAAGAAAGAGATTCATTTATTTTTATTTCATCATAGCAATGATTTAGGATAAGGCTTTGTCCCCAAACATTGCATCTTTATTTGTTGGTGGTAGAGAGAAAAAAATTTGATGTTAGAACAATTAGTACCATGATATGGTTAAGAGGAGTTATGTTTAGTATATCTTGAAAATAAAACTTCTTTTTATTTTGAATAGGCTATTTATTTACTTGTTTCTTCTCTTTGCCTTTATCCTTTATGGTTGTTTCTTTTGGAGATCAGGGGAAGATGTTGATAGGTAGTGTTGGAGTAGGAACTAGGGGTGGTTCTTATAACTTAAGTGAAGAAAAGGATGAGATGGGGAAGGTATAACACAGGGTAAGATAGGAGGGTAGTCAATAGGATTGGATGACATTGATAAAGGTAACCATATTCTTGGAGAATATGGAGGATAATTGAAAGTGGGAATTGTATGTGAGGAAGCTTTACTATAGTAAGGTGTCATGTTTATGAAAAATGGAGCTATATGTATATTTTGGGAGACATGTGTATTAGAATCATTTCAAAGTAGATTAATAATGAAGGGATTTTTGAATTTTGGTGGATTTGAATAGGTGAACAAGGAAACATCATGAATGTTCAAAGGATCTTGAAAGATATGCCTATTTTGGTTTCTAGGCTTCATTAATGTGTTGAAAATAATCTCTCCTTTTTTTGACTAGTACTTGGATTTCATCTTTAAGAGTGTTACAATTATTAGTATCATGTCTTGTAGCCTCATGGTGTTAATAATATCTATTAAGATTATATGATTTTATGACAAGTGGATATCCTTTCATCCATTGGGAAGAATTAGTGACCAAAGTTTACAATTTTCTAAATCATACCCTTGTCTATTCTAAGACCTATTTTAGGGTAATGTACCATTCTTTTAATAGTATGTTGTACAACTATGTGTAGTTCATAGAAAACTTATGCATTTTAACCTATTCATAGGTGGTATATTTTTTTATTCTCTATTTGATGAATTTTGTCCAATATCATGGGGCTTAGAATTCATACTCTTATTTTTACCATTGTCTAATGATGAACTTGATGAAGATTGATATACCAAGGCCATTGTTTACCTTGTGTTTTGACAAAATTTCTCTTTGCCTAATGCTTTGTTGGCCTTGTTGTGGAAGTTAATGTATTTTGAGGTATTACATTTGATGGTAATCTTCTTGATATATTTTGCTAAAGTGATGATGTCGTGAAGGTTGAGTGGTCTAGAGTAGACTAACTTACCTCTAATATAGTCATTAAGAGCTTCCTTGAAAATATTCAATAGTTGATCATTAGTAATGGATGAGTGAGCTTCATCATGGCTAAAGTTCATTTGGAGATCAACCTAGAGATAGACTCATTGGGAGTCTACTTATTTACTAGAAGATTCTATAGTGTGTTATCTTTGGTGATGTTGTACTTAAATCTTTCCACAAAGGTTATGAAGAGCTACTTCAAAGAAGTGATGAACCACGAGGAAGGACTTTATACCATTTGAGTGCTTTGCTTATCAATGAGTTTGAAAAGCTCCTTAGAATGTTGTGAGGATAGTTAGATAATAACATACATTCACTAGGGAAGGTAATAACATGGTTTGTGGGATTAGATTTTCCATTCTACTTTGTGAACTTAGGCAATAAGACTCTCTTGGGAAGTTGGGTAGGTAGGATCAATGGACTAATGGGATTTACAAGAAGATGGATGATAGAAACTATAGGACTTTCTCCCCATGTAGTGTTATTGCTTTTTGTGTTTAATCCTTATTGGTCTGTAACTTGGAAGATAGGTCTTGGAGCAAAAGCATTAGTTTAGGTGAAACACTAGGGATACTTGGGATAGTAGGATTACTTAGAATGGGGTTATGAGCAGGAAAAACTAGCTAGGAAAGTGCAACAATAGGCATGGAAATGGGTTGTGGAACATTATGCATAGGGAATGACTAGGAAGGTGGGAGGAATGGTAGTGGAGCCTACTATTACTAGAATAGTGGTATAAGGGATGATGGTTGAAATAAGTTCAACAACATATTAAGGTTTTGGACTCATGCATGAGGTGTTAAATTAATAGGGATTGTGCCTGGGAATAAGATATATGTTGGTGGCAATGTGATCGTAAGTGGGACAATAATAGTTAGAGCACTCGAAATAGGGATAATATGGCTAGTAGTATGGGTAATATGCATGGAGAATTCATTGGTGGAGTTTATAAGCGTAACATACTAAAGGATAGAACTTTTTTTGGTTATGTGGTGGCTTGATGAAAGAGTTGTGTAGGAAATGAAGGATAAAGGTTTTAATTCTCATCATCACCATGAATGCTGATATAATCACCCTTGCTATGTTACTCTTGGAGTTGATAACTTATGTTAAAATTGATGTTGGGATGTCCCTTGAGGTAATTGAACATGTTCTATGTTTGTTTGATTTTAGTGCTAGCTAATGCTTGAATCTCATCTCTAATGGCTACGTATTCTGCTAACACCATTCACTTGAATTAATCTAGCTCAATAAGATGATTAGGATTAGTGAGGAAAGATTACAGACCATTATCAACTTCATACATAGCCATCCTTTGTAGTTCATTTTTAAATAATGGGATGTTAAGGCCTCATTTGATACATGAAATTTTGTAATCATGTTTGATCATGAATTTCATGAATGCTTAAGCTATTCAAATCTTCATTAGTTTATGGACTTGGGAGGTATGGATGAATCAGATCCTTAATCAGACATGATGTCAAAAGTATATTATTCACATAATTGGATACAAGGATTAAGTGTGAATGAAAAAACAATATAATATGTATAAAGCCTAATTAAAAACATTGAAAGCATATAAAAATTAAATGCTAGAAATGATCTATGAGCTTCTAGGTAGTGGTTTTGTGATACTAGAGAACCTATTGGTCCTTCTTCTAATACCAATAATGTTCTTGCAAACTTGTTCTTTCACAACGCTAGAAGAACACATCTACAAATTAGATGATAAATATCTAATCCAAGTTCATAAATGATCTTTGGAATGATGTAACCGTCAATATATCAACAATCATAAAACTAAGGGAAATGCATCTCTAGTTGAATATGGATGTAGCTAATTACCAATGATCTAGAAACAATATTGAAATTTGATAGACAATTATGAATATTAATGATAAAATCAATAAAACCTAAATGTTGTGAATAAAACCTAAGTGATGTAAGTATAATTATTATGATTAGAAAATTAGAAATGGATAGTAAACAAAAGACATATCTGGGAAGAGTTTTGACTTTCATTTTCTAATAAACAAAGGTTCTTCATTCATGAGATAACAAAGTTTGGCTTCCATGATGGGCCAAAAGGTACAATGATGGGGAATGCAAACTATAGAATAAGATTAATAGAATAGACTTATTTATTAAGCAAACAAGAGGTTTAAATACTAGAATTTAAGCTTTGGTAGCTTGGAAGAGGAATGGAATGTTTGTCAATGTTGTTTGTGTTGACCTTTTGGTATGTCAAAATCTTGAAAAATGGAGAATTTGGAAAGTATATGTGTAAGATTTTATAGAAGCATGATGAGATTAAGATAAGAGCATGTTAGGACCATGATAAGAGTTAAGTTATTAATTTGAAGTGACAAAGTCTTAACTAAGATTGCAAGAATTTGGGAGAAGTCACAGGGATGCATGATGTCTAGAAGTTAAAAGAAGGTGTTCTAGTATTGCTAGGACATTCCAGAAGAACATCAGATGTCCGAGTTAGTTTTAGCCTAGATGTCCCAGAAAAACATTAGATTTCCTAATTGTTACTAAGATATCCCAATCAAGATGTCTCATGTAAGAAATCCCAATTTAAGTGAGATGTCCCACCTGAAAGCATATGAAAGTTAGTAAGATGTCTTAAGCTCGAATGAGATGTTCCAAATAGCTATTTTCTAGCTGTTGTACAAACTCCAATGGTCATTTGACAATGAAAAATGGTATAAAAGGGATGATATATTTATGGAAAAGAACAAGTACTATTCACATGAATATTTCCAACATTATATACATTTAGTAAAAAACTTTGTACTTTAATTCTTGATCATTTTCTTGGTTTATGCATTGTATTGAGAGTCTCAAATCAAGGAATCTATAATTAGAGTACATTCTCTCCTTGTTCTCTATTTCCTTTATTTTTAAGCCCTATATGGTTGATGTACTTCTTGTAGAAGGAATTCTTAATCTTGTTGGGATGTTGAGGGGTTATGCGTATTTCTAAGTCAAAACACTCAAAGTAGAGCTCAAGATATTGTAAAGGTTGTGGAATCCTTGAAATGACATTTCGAGCTTGTTGGAACCTTATGGGTTTGGGTGTGTTTCTATGTGAAAATACCCATTTCGGATGTGTAAGACCTTGTAGGAGCATGATGAGATCAAGATAAGAGCATGTTGGGACTAAGATGAGAGTTGAGTTATCCATATGAAGTAATAAAGTCTCAACCAAGATTGCAAGAATTTGGGAGAAGTCACAAGGATGCACAAGGTTTAGAATTCAAAAGAAGGTATTTTAGTGTTTGCTAAGACATCCTAGAAGAATAGTAGACATCCTAGTTGCAAAGCTTAGTTCCAAGCTAGAAATTCTAGAAAAACATTAGATGTTCCAATTTTTGTTAAGACATCCTTGTCAAGACATCTCATGTGAGACATTCCAATTTAAGTGAGAAATACCACTTGCAAGCATCTAAAAGTTAATAAGATATCTCAAGCTCAAACAAGATGTCCCACATACAAGCATCTAAAATTCAATAAGATGTCTCAAGCTTAAATAAGACGTTTGAACTAGCTATTTTCTAATCATTGTATGGACTTTAATGATCATTTGACAATGAGAAAGGCTATAAATGAGATGATATATTTATGGAAAAGAATGAGCACTATTTACATGAATATTTCTAACATTGTATACATCTAGTAAAATACTTTGTACTTTCATTCTTGATCATTTTCTTGATTTTTAAATGGTATTGAGAGCCTCAAAGTAAGCAATGTATATTTAGAGTACATTGTCTCCTTGATATTTCTTTCCTTCATTTTTAAGTCCTTTGGGGTTAATGTGCTTTTTGCAGAAGGCATCCTTGAGCTTGTTGGAACCTTAAGGTGTTAGGTATGTTTCTAAATGAGAATACCCCAAGAAGAGCTTAAGATATTGTAAAGGTTGTGAGATCCTTGAAACCATGTTTTAAGCTTGTTGGGAACTTGTGGGATTAGGTGTGTTTTTGTGCGAAAAAATCCCTTATGGAGCTCAAACTTTGTGAAGGTTTTGATGTCCTTGGAATCACATTTTTGAAGAAACAAAGTTCGAAGGTATGCAAGGACTCTACCCTTTGAGTGTGGGTGTACCCAAGTTGGGGAACCACATACATCTATTTGTAGGTTTGATTTTAATTGGTGGAACTTATTCATTCTTCCTTCTCAGTTCTCAATCTTCAGTTTGAAGCTATTTTAGGGTTAAAATAGAGTCATTTTCATGAACTATCTTGTAGCTAATGCTAGTATTATAGGTGTAATAGGATGACAGTGGAGCATGAAAGTGATGTAGTTGATGCATGTGCTCATGCTTTAGATCTTTCAAAATTTAAAAAGTTTTTTTGGATTTCAAAAAATTATCCTTACATTTGTGTTTGAGCTTGGTATTGATAGGGTCAAGGTTTTTAAAATTCTTTTGAAGTTAAGTGAAGTTGACTTCAATTTTATTTTTTGAAATTCAAAATGCATGCAAGATAAGTGAGACTGGTGATGTAGGATGGTGTCAACATCACTTATAGCAGCACTAGTACACATCTTCTACCTTTAAATTGTTATTCTAAAGTTCCAATATCTACTATTGACACATAAAATAAAATAAAACATGTCATGATGATGCCAAATGGATGCTAGAGACCTCATAGGATTGAAAAGTGATATTGGAAACTGAACCTAATGTTTTCCTCTATAGGTGATGCTAGTAGGTGATGCTAATGTTGGTGTTAACATCATCCAATATCATCTAGATGTAGGGTGTAGTTTGTCCTTTTAAACTACCCTAAAATCGATTAAAATTGATGTTCAATGCCTTGGGGTTGATGTGAGCTAGTCATGAATAGGCTGTTGGGGCTAAAATTATAGTCAAGAGTGAGTTTTTGATGCATGTTACAAGGATCACACTAATAGGTATCACTTGGTAACACTTAGATAAAATTTATTATCTCATGCCTCCTTAAGCTATTGAAATGATAAAAACTAATATCTATCACCTTAAGATTAATGTAGACTAGTCAGTGGAGATTTAATAGAGGTAAAACTAGATCCAAGAGACAAATTTTGATGTGATGACGTAGTGGTGACATTAATACTAGGTCCTTGAAAGGTATTCCTACTTATGATCCACCATATGATCATTAGTTTTGGTGCTTCTAATAGTTTTAGAAATACAAGGATAACACTTTGACATTTTAATGTTTCCAAAATTTTCAAAAGTGCCAAAACTGACATTGGTATAATGGATCTTAATTGGAAACATCTTCTGAGGGCTTGCATGAGCCCAAAAGATGACTTATGTTGATGCTTTTAAGGCCATTTTGATAACCCAAGTGGATGTAATGATGTTGAAACCACACTTTTCCTAGTTATGAAAATACTAAAGAAGTTGGTACAACATCTACCTTTAACAATTTTTTTTTAATTTTGTCTAAAAAATTCTTTATAATCTTTTGAATTTAGTAAGTCATGCATTTGGCTAAAATTTTACAAGTTTTATTTAGAAGAGTTATAAACATTTAATGATTAATATGTTAAATATCTCAATTGTTAAAGAGTAAATAAGACTGCTATGTTGATGAGCATTGATGCATCCTATGATGTGTTAATGCATATGTGTTGACCAAGTTTAGTCTTTTACCTATATAAACATGTGCACCATTTGCATTTATGGCATTCTTGATCATTCTAGTAGCCAAATGTTTGTAGTCTTCTTCCATAGGACTCAACCAAATTTTCCTTTATGTGCCTGCAGTATGGATAGAATTGATTAAATGGAAGTTTATTTGAGTGAATGATGTACCTGGATACTTTGACATTTTGAAAATAAAATTGAGATTAATTCCCCTCATTACAATACTTAGAATAGCTTAACTTTTTTTTAGGAAATTATTTTAGGTTGCATTTTACTTTTTAATGCTTAAATAATTAATATTTCATCATCACATAAGTATGACCACTTTGAACATAAAATATTAATGTTTGGTAATTCTAGTAATGGATACTTGGTACATTTAGTAGTAACCATTTGGTAACCTAGCAATGTTAGTATAAGTTCAAGATGCAAACTAAGAGAGGAAACAAATGCTTTATGCTTATGATAGTTTAGATTACTCTTCATTCCATAGCTAGTTAGAAATTAATATTTTAATCATAAAAGTAAGAAAAAATGATAAAAATAAAAATATCTTACACCTTGATCATACTTAACCATATCCATTGAGCCACATAAGTGGTGATCGGTAAGCTAATGATCAATAATATCACACTTAATTATATAGAATACTATTAGCTTAACATTCAAGAAAATTCAACTTGATCGCATGTACATGCTTGTGATTTGTATGGTTGGGTGTAGGGGACTCCCACCACTTATCATTGGGATTGTTGCTTGGTATACACTATGTGCTAAGTGTTTTAGATAATTAAATTATACAAAGATAATTTTAAGAAGATAACAAACTATCATTAAAAAATAGTAACATTTTATTCCATGCATACTATAATAACAAACTAAAGATGTCTTCCTCTCATAGGGCTGATTCCCCCACCTATGGATGATAATACAAGACCTCATGATAGATCTAGAAGAACCTAGGTGAAGTACCCCAACAACTCAAGGTGCTATACATCCATTCAGATCCATACCATCTAGAATTTGCTTTTGTTATTCACTACGATGAGTAGTTGCAATGGAGAAACCTAGAAGGTAACATTATATTGTCACTTGATTATGCCATTCCATTAATTCTCATGACAACATTAATGAATTTGGGACATAAAGCAACCTAGATTACCAAATGACAACTCACTTCTTCAGAGATTATCAACCTACAGAAGCCCAACTTTGAAAAGGCAAACTCATGGAGGCCTACTATGAAGCCTCCAATGTTCAAAAGGGTTTCAATCATACTAGCATTGTAGTTAGATAAGGAGATTGAATATCCATTAGGTGAATCTCAACACCAAGGTCCTCCTTTGTTCAATAAAGATAATGTGATCCACCAATGATTATGTTCAATCTTGATAAGTAATGAAGACAAGGGGAGAGCTTAACCTAGAACTAGGGGAACCTCAAGGATAAGGTCTCATAGTCACTAAGTAAGAGAAAAACCAAGGTACTAGAGAAGGAAAGTAATGTAATAGAACTCTTCTAGCTCTTTATTCTTACCAAGAAAGAAGGTATAGTAGGTCATACCATAAGAGACATGGCCATAATAGGGACCAAAATGAATAATATGCTTATGATAAACCATTACTATGAGGATTATGATCAATATCAATGAGGTAGTTCACATCCTCATCAAGCATCATAGAAATAGCTAGATCAAATGACTTGATATAAGAAATATCTCTAAGTTTTACGAAGGCGACAATACTAATCCATAGCAATGTCTACAAGTCTTCCATGATTTTGGTGCTATGTAGAATATCAAAAATGACTTGTGGAAGGTTAAATTATTTCCTAAAATACTAATAAATGAAGCTAAAAGTTAATACCAATCCTTGAAACTAGAATCTATTCACAGATGGAGTATAAAGCTAGAGGTATTCAATGATAAGCATCAAATGTACTCTAGGGTGTTCAAACTTGAGGAAATAGATTCAATGGTGAAAACAAGACAACCATAAATTCCTTGATGTGACCTTAAGAAGATATTATTCCTTGCAACATTGATGCCAAACCCATGATTTCTCTCAGTGGGAGCAACTTCACCACATTATAGATGAGCTCAGAAACAAAACTAGGAAAACTCTTAGGGTCTATGTCCAAGTGAATTCATAAAACATATGGATTCATCAAATCCAAAGGCTGATCAAGTACCAAAGAAAGAAAAGAAGTTAAAGAAAAGGGAAAGAGTATAGAAGTATAACAAGAATACCTCCTTCCACAAAAAGAGATCCATTTTCATGACATAGAGGAGAAGCACCATTGGAGAAGGTTATGTAACAAAAGAATTTATTAATCAAAAAGTCCATTATTAAAATTTTAGCTAAGGCAAACAAAAGGTAAGACTCTCATGATGAGAAGTTCCAAACAACATTGAAGATTATGAAGGAGAAAATAGAATAATAGAGGTCCAAGGATAGAGATAGAAGAAGAAAGATGGATAGAAAGAAGGACTATTACCATAAAAAGGGAAGGTTACAACAATGTAAGAGGTTGTAGACTTTGAATCAGAAGATGAATGAGGCGACATATACCAATGTGAACATTTAAAGGGTTATTTCCTAATTTTATTATAGATACAAGAGTTTGGAATGTATGCCTTAAAGTTAAAATTCATCAAAAGATAAGTACCTAGGAGATTTCCTTATCCTCAAGGCAACTACAGGCAATGGTTTCACTAATAGTAATAATACCCAAGTGACATCGCACCTTAGCCTTAAGACTACTATTAGTAATGACATAACTTGCAGTCATAGGGAATGCCACCACTATGGTAGCAATACCCTTACCAATAGCTAGATCTTTATGGGTACTATATTTAACTACTAGCATTACCAAGTGGCTTTCCTATTCACACATATTTCCATCATTATTATTCTTATAAATATTATGGACCTATCACTCCATGAGCTAAATCTTATTCGACATGTATTCCTTACCACTCACAATACCATGCATCCCATGCCTAAACTCCTTTGCTACTTGCATCACTTGTGTAAGTTGAAATATCTCCATAGCCTCGGTAGTGAAATGCCACTAGAGTTAGGAATCTTTAGGTGGATGATAATTCAAGTGGTTGTAAGTGTAAATCTCAAAAGATGTTGTTCTTCTAACTTAAAAATCCACCAAAACCATTGTAGGTAATTGTGTTTGGGGATTTCTCTTAAGCTATTCAAGGAATTCTTATCAAGCTTCATTTAAATCAAAGAACTCCAAATATCCAAAGTTTCATGCTAACCCATAGAACTAAAAATTGGATAAAGGTAGGACACCTTCCTAGGAAAAGAGTTGATCTTTGAAGTCTCTTGATTTATTTACAAATCATAGGAAATGACTCATGTAAGGCTTTATTAGACTTGGGTTTTGATGTAAATTTGATTTCCCAAGAGATGTACAAGACATTGAACTTACATTTAGCTAAGAAATGTAATATGAAGTTAGATCTTGTAGATCAATCCATTACTATTCTATTGGGATTGATAGAGGACATTGTAACCACCATTAGTGAGTGGCATCTTTGATAGATTTTCTAGTAATCTATGTGGACACTTGTAAGGGGAACCTCTCAATCATTATGGGGAGGGTTTGACCAAGTATAATTAATGTCAAGTTAGAGATCAAAGATATTTCCTTGAAAGTCTCTAGGAAAAATGAATTTTGTAAGATAGAGAAGAAGAGTGTTTCATGCACTGTATACAATCAAATAGGATGCAACTACACACAGAAGGTATGGATAATCAAAATAATAACCATCATAACATGCAAAATATAGTCTGAATCTATAAGTGTCCAAAGGTATGTGTACATAGTAACTACAAAATAAGAAGATACATAGTAGTTGCCTATAGATAGAAGATCCAGTTCTATAGTTTGCATGGAACTAGCAGAGCTCCTCACAAGTGTATACATAGATAAGATGGATGAAATGGAGTAAATTAGATACTAATGCATTGATTTAGAAATAGTAGAGAATTAGAGTTTGATTAGGAAGAGCTGAAAGTTCTAGAAAACTCTAAACTAGAGCCCTTCAAACTAAAAATATTACCAAAATCTTTACAATATGTGTTCATATATAATAAAAAAAATGTTAATTATAAATTTCAATCTCACTAAGGAATAGAAAGAGAAGCTATTTTAATTAGTCAAAACATGGTTAGAAGCCTTTTCTTATGGTGAAGATTCCAATGCTCCAAGACCAAAATTGAAACCCCAAGTTCAAACTTGCAAGAGATATTAAATAAGAAAGGAAAATAATTCTTTATTCTTGCCAAAATTCATGATAGAGTTACAAAGTTAGAAATAACTTACCCAAGGATATACAAGGACTCAAGAGAATCATACTTACAACTCCTCACATAATGCTCAAATTATAATGATTGAAAGTCTTAACTGGAGCTCAACTCTTTGTTAAGACTTTCATCCAGGCTCTTACACAATTCTATCCTCTCCTCTTGTCTTACTTAATTGAAGGCTTGGATCTCTTTTATAGTTTCTTTTAAATGTTCCTTCATCTTCTCTTCTTTTTGGAAATCAAATTGAAGTTTGTTGGAATCCGTATGAGACATCTTGGAGTAGCTTGAGATGTCTTTCTTGAAAAAGAATCATCTTAGAGAAAATGTCTTATGAAAATGGGAGATGTCTTTGAAAGAAATGAGATGTCTCCCTCTAGTTTTTAGCAATCTTAGAATATGTCTTTCTTCAACATGAGATGTCTTTGCTAGCCTCGAGATGTCTTGACAAAAAGAAATATTAGGGATGAAAACTCTTCTTGAAGGTTCTACAAGTGGAATGCACATTCCTTTTGCCTTCTTTTACATCTTGAATAGCATAACAATGCAAAAAAAGAAAAAGAAAAAAAAGAAACCAAAGAAATAAACAACATACACTAAAACATAGTTTGAGGATGATACATGAGTTGGGTGATGTACTCATCATCTTTTCCATCTTTAGAATTCAAACTTGTTTCAAGTTGACTGTACATTGGGGATAGCATTAAGACTGCACAAAGCCAAATACTTTTCATAAACTCAAATTGCATTTTTAGGTCCCTCAGCATTCCAATGCATCAGATATTTATGCACCTTTTTGTTTCTTGTGGTCCTAGCTTTCCTTGCTTGTAACACCAAAGGTTTCTTGGTAACTTAGATGGCCTTGGATGATCAAGTGCATATTTGAGGATTTATAGACTATCCTCCAAGTTAGAGGTAGACACCTTACCATGGTAATGGATCAAATCTAAAACATTGAATACATAAGGAAATGGAAAATGGTTATAATGTCAATTTAATAAGCATTGTTATTTACATTGGCCCTAATCTAAAATGGACCAATCTTCTTAGATTTAACCTTGAACAAGTTTATATTCCTTAGCCTCCTCACCTAAATGAAGCCACACATAATCCCCAACACTAAAGACCACCTTCCTTTTTTTCAAGTTCCTTTTAGTAGCAACTTCTTTGGCCTTGTCTTCACTTGCTTATGCATGTCTTGCATACTTTTAACAAAATTAGAGCTAACATGGGTGCACTCATCAAATTGCTTCAAATCATCTACCACTCTAGGAGCATAGCCATAGTTTTATTGAAATGGACTCTTCCCAATGTTAGAGTGACAAAAATTATTGTAACTAAACTTAGCATGTAACAAAATATTTTCCTACCTATTGGACTAATAGTCACAAAGATACTTCAAAATTTTGAACAATGATTTATTGACAACTTTAGTTTGGAAATTAGTTTATGGATGATAGACAGTTGAAAAAGATAATTTGGTAGCTAAAAATTTCCACAATGACGTCTAAAAATGACTTGTAAATTTAACATCCCTATCACTTACAATATTCAATGGAAGACCATGTAATTTTAAAACATTTTTAAAATACAAATGACAAAAATGGGATGCATCATTGCTTCTTTTACAATGAATAAAATGGATCATTTTAGTAAATCTATTAAGAAAAAAAAAAAACAAAAATGGAATCATGGCCAACTTGTGTCTTGGTAATACCACAAATAAAATCCATGGAAACACTTTCGCATGGAGCATTAGGAATGGATAAAGGTAAGTAATTTCTAATAATGCCTTTAACCCCTTTAAATTTTTGGCAATCAAAACACTCTCTAACAAATTTATTAATTTCATTTCTAATACCTGGCCAATAGTAGTTATTCCCCACAAGTTCATAGATCTTGTTCATATCCATGTATCCAACCATAGTGCCATTACATTCTTCCTTCAATATTTTGGACTTGAAATCATATTTTGGTATATATATGTTACCATTTTTGAAGAGGATGCCTTGTTGTAGATGATAGTCTCTGAAACACTACCAAAAATTCATTTCGTAAACTTCTGGCCTTGTAGCCCTCACCCTATGAAACCTGAGGCTGAAATCTCATTGTAAAATGTGAAGATTATAATCCATGAGATGCAATTTCACATACTTTAGCTTTTGGTGTTGAAAAATGCCTCATAATCAACCCCCAAGTGAAAATAGTCATATTATGCCTATATTTGGGTTGGGGGTGGTTAAAAATGCCTTTTGGATTGCCAAAATTGGCATTTTGATGGGTTTTGTAGGGGGTATAACATTTACTACATTGGAAACACCTGTGGAGGGTGTAAAATCACCCATGCATACTTTCGAGGGTATAATTCTTACCCCCACAACATTGCTAGTACATCCCCTAGCATTGCACCTTCCCCAACCCCCCCACCCCCC
>MNCI01027397.1:56779-83569 GCA_015680685.1 Gnetum montanum
TTGCTATTGGAAGGCTTAGCATGGATGGAAGAAGCAAGTGTGGGTGAAATTCATATTTACTATTTTTATTAAATGAAATGGTTTTGATACCATGGGGGTAGAAAAACTTATCATACATAGTAACCCGACTAGATTTGTACACCTACAATACCTACACATAGGCAAAAATTTGTTAGCAATTAGGCAAAAATTTATAATTATATTTGTGGCCAAAACCTTATAAAAACCAAGCCATAACACCATAGAGGGGTTCCATGAATTTTGAAATTGCACTCTTTTGACATTTAAGAGCTTTGGAGAACTTGCAAACATAAAGCTTTTGAATCATTCCCCAATGTGGAACTTGGAGTCGTTATAATCATTGTTTGATCACTGGAGATTGTGTGGCATTTTGCACCAATGTTGAGCACCTTGTGCTTTGAGACTTCTAGTGTGGCTCTTCTTGGGAAGTAAAAGCTCCCACACATCTCATCCCCCTGCATCATCAACATTGTAGATCAAGTGTGGATCACAACAAGGTTTGATAGCATTGGGCATTATGGAACCTTTGGATTGTGAAGTTGGCTATGGTATTCAAAGTCTCCAGCTTCAATAGACTCCAAACCCCCATCAAAGTGAACCCCCTACTACCTTAGGAACATCTTGTACAAATTCTTTGAATCCTCTTTATTTTTATTAAAATAAAGTTTATAGTTCTATTTGTGTGCAAGGTAGATCATAATTAATTTTTCCTATTCTATGCATTTATTTTCAAGATATGTATTGCATTTTTATTTTTCTATTCCCATTTACATTTTGTAAGTCCTTGGGGTGATCTGTTGGACCATCCAAGGCACCTTAGATCCTATTTTTGGTGGAGGCCCTTGGGATCCAAGTTTAAAGCTATTTCACTAGAACTTTTAGTTTTTTCAACTATTAAGATTTTTAGTCATTATAGTCTCTTCACCTATCCATTCTACCTAGCAAGGAAGTTTAAATATCCTTCCAAACCTCTTCAACATTATAATCATGAGGATACAAGGAAATCAAAGTTTCAAGTTCTTATACTTGAGTACAAGAGTAATTCACAACATGAATTCTTGAAAGAGCATCTACCACTACATTTTTTTCCCTTTTATGTTTTAGAACAATATGAAATTATTTGAATTGATCTATCTGCTTCGTATGCTTTACACTTAATTTCTTTTAAGAATTCAAAAATTGAAGTGCCCTATGATTAGTAAATAGAAGAAACTTTGATCCTAGTAAGTAATGTCTCCAGTTTTTGATGGCTTGAAGTATAGCATATAACTTCTTTTCATACACATTATACTTTTGTCTAAACTCATTTAATTTTATAGAAAAAATATAGTTGTCTTACCTTCTTAAGGCAACACACCTCTAATAGTAAGCCTTGGTTCCTTACCCTTCTCCTTAGTTCCTTCCTCACCTTTAGAAGCCTTGGATTCCTTACCCTTAGAAGATTTGGGATCTTTATTGTAGCCTTGAAATTTCTTCTTAGCTTTAAGAGCCAATTCAAAAGCCTCATCTAATGTTTTGGACTCATAGAATGTTAGCTCTTGTTGGTATTCTTTATTTAATCCTCCTTGAAAATTGGATGCTTGCTCATAATCATCTCAATAAACCTTTTCAAGTCTTAAAAATTTGCAAAAATTCATGTAAAAGTCCTTAACACTCTTGTTGTCTTGTCTTAGATACGTTAATTTTTGAATTGCTTCTTACCTATGCTAGGTCTTCTGAAGTTTTTGTTTGAAGACAGATTGTGTTAGGGACCAATTTTTGCTAGAATTTCTATTAGTTAAATGGTAAGCATGGCTCTCCTTTCTCCACAAAATTTGTGCCATACCATCAAGCTTTGTTTCAGCATATGGTACATTTTGATGATTTTCCACATCTTCTAGCTCAAAGTACTTGTTCAAAGTCTTGAGCTAAGAAAGGAAAGATTAAGTTTCTTTCATCTCATTGAAGATCTTCACTTCCACATGATGCATCCTAGAGGCATGCCTAAAAATCCTAGCAAAAGTAATCTCTAATTATTTCTTTAGATTTCCTTAAGTTCTAGAAGTAGATCCATTATTCCTCCATCTTGGAAATTTGAGCCTATTGGACTTTGATCCAACAATTGGAGAAAAAGGATTTTCATCAGAGTACTAGTATTTTCCAATGTCTTTATCCCCAAAAGGAATGTCATCTTTAAGATCAGGCATGGATGGTTGCCTTGATGAAGAACCCCTTGATGAAGAAAATTTAGAGTTGACATCTAGGCACTCCAACTTGGATTGTGGGTACTCTTATGAACCCCTTTATGCAAATAGACTCATCTCAGAGGAGACGTCTTGTGAGTATGGGAGACATCTTAGAGAAGACATATTACATAAGATTTCTTGAGTGAGACATATTGGGAAGATAGAAGAAATCTCTCTTGAGTTTTTAGCAATATCAAAAGATGTCTTCCTTTAGCGTGAGACATCTTGGCTAGCCTTGAAATGTCTTAATAGAGAGAACTATTAAGGATGAACACTCTTCTCGAAGTTCCCACAGTCTGCCTTCTCTTGACTCTTAAATAGAAAAATAACACAAAAATAAAAAAGCACTAAAGAAATAAAGAAAATACACTAAAAGATAATTTAAGTATGGTACACATGTTGGGTGATGTCTTGATCAATTTGTTTTTATGATGAGATTTGATAAGTGGTGAGATACCCCTACGCCCAACCATATGAATCACAAGTGTTCACGCATGATCTAGTCAAATTCTGTGGATGGGACTAGTTGTGGCATCTAGATTGTTATGCTTTAATCATAGTTCACTATCTTCCCACTTGGACTAGTGGTAGCTTTTTCACATATGGTTCAGTCCAAAGTGAGGCATATGAGGTTTTCTAATCCTATGCTACTCCTAGTGATGATAAAGAGATGAATTAATTAAGCTACTGAACAATGGAAAGTGAAATCTAACTAGCCTACGCGTGATGGGTATCTACTCTTAATTGTTTGTATATGTCTTGGAATTTTTGAGACTACTTTTGGGATTGCCAAGTGTATGTCACTAGGTGTGCCAAATGATACATTGCTGGATTACCAAGTACTTACACTTAAAATGCTCATGATTAAGGTGTATGCATTCTGCTTAATAACAAGAATAGTAAATAGCAATAAATGGAAAAATTAAATAAAGAGAATAGTAAATAATTAAAAAATTAAATAAATAATTAAAGCAATAATAAATTTAAGTGAATGTAGCAATGATGGAAGTAATCTCAATATTTATTTCTAGTCATGTAATGTGTCCAAGTACGTCACACTCAAACAAAGGTGCCATATGACTACAAACATGACATTGCCAGCATGCACTGGAAATAATAGAACTCTAAGAAAGACTATCAAAAACTAAAAACTAAAACTATCTTCTCTCTATTGTTGTTTAAACCATGCACCCAAGTGTTGTATTTATAGGCTAGCATGGAGGAGATGATATTGGATATCTGACATTGCTTCCTAGGCTTTGATATTAGGTATTTGATATTAGATATCTGATATTGGGGCTGATAGATTCATTACTCATCATACCCCCATGACTGAATGGAAATGTATCCTCAAGTTAAACAAAATAAGGAAAAAGTTCTATACAAAATATTGGGAACATATGGAATTATTGACTAACTTAAAAAACAAACAAAATAATTGACTCTTACATGCCACAGTGGTGTAGTCCAAAAATGGAACACAATATTACAAGACAAAAATTGGGAAGGTCATGTGATGCCTGGAGGCAATGGCTCCTCCATTGGTTACTTTCCTTTGTCACTAGGCTTGTGAAATTTGTAGTGATCAAGCAATGCCTACAACGTTTCTTCTTCCATCTATGTATTGTGTACTATCTAGGCTACTGAACTGATGTGTGCTGGTGTTGGTAAATCCCAAGGACATGGCAACTACAAAAACATTTGATTGGCCTTCACGTACTAGGTTGCAAACCTTTATCATTCTTTCTCAAAGGCCCTAGCTTTTTCTCTCAATTCATGATAATCTATCAGTCTCCTGGCTAGTTTTAAGGTAACATCCCTCTATATATGGTAGTAAGCTTTAATCACCTCCAATTTTGAGTTTGCCACATGCAGCTTCTACAAAGCATCTTTCCAATATACAAACTTTTTTTCATACAATGTATGGGTGGTCGCTACTTGCTTCTCTAGCTCGTTCTGAGGTCAACCTGCTGTTAACATGGCAAGGTTGGTATATTTGAGGTTAGACAACACCATGTATTCTTTCAAATCTTTGATCTATAGGTCTTTATTCTTTACATATGCTTGTTGGACTAGTGCATATCTATCTAGAATTGGCTACTACTCAGGATTTTATGCTAATAGAAACCTAATGCGAGCTTTAGCCATCTAGATTTCCATCCCATTTATTTGCTTATACATGCCTACTTGGTTGTGAAAGTGTTCCTTCAATTTTTCATGCTTGTTGGCCTCATTCTACCATGTGCTGATTTTTATTGTAGACTTCTGTCAAATAGCATGGACCTCCTCCATTGAGAGGGCTTTGTTTTCTTTTACTAATTTATTAATGTCTTGGTTGACCCTCACTAGTTGTTCTCTTAATTGGTGGCTACTCTCCTCAAGAATGTTCTTTTGCATTTCAATTGTGATGAACCTTTAATTTTCAAAGGTGAGCTGCTTATTTTCCTCTTGCACAATAGTCAATGTCTTTTTATATGCATAGGATTGTGCATCAATAACTAAGTCATTCTAGATCACTTTATCCTTTTCTTGTTCTATAGCTATGGTCTCCTTAGTCAGCTTGGACAATAGCTCCATCCTAAATTATTCTAGCTGGTCAGACATAACAAATTGGGTAGGGTCCCATCATTTAGCTCTTAGGGCAACTAGCTCTTGTTGTAACCTTTGCACTTTTGCTTTGCATGCTCTACCCTAACTTTAGTCATAACTAGATTTCCTTTAGCTAACTTCAATAGCTATGAGGTCTAATTGTGTTGTAGTGACATCATTGGGGATGTTAAATAGGGTGGTCATCACTTGCCTTGTTTGCAGCAAGTGATCTAGCACATCCTCATGCACCACAGGAGTCATCGAAGTCCCAGCCAACATCTGTGTGCATCTTTGGTCCTAGTAGGATCTACTAGGGGCACAACAAGAACATTAAATAATTCTTTAATGTGATTTGTAATCACTTCTACTTCACCTGCCACATCCTGATGGTGCATTACCACAACTATGGCACCTTCTATAGTTTCAAGCATTACTTGAAAGGATGCAGCATTTCCAAAGATTTTCTTGGACCACTAGGATTCTCCTCTTGATTGTAATGAGATCTCTCCCCTTGTTAGATTGGTTGAAATGGTGGGCTATATGGCATCATTGATTACTTTGAAAAGATTGGACTCATCTTTGCTTCCCCAACTAATAGCTTTAGCAATTTTTTGTAGATGGCTCATTAAGGATCTGTAATCTTGCAACAGTGGTGGTGGTGGAGGTTGTGTTTCTGCACATTTTTTAGGCTCATGTTGTACTTTTGCTTTGGGCTCTGCTTCCTTCTCCAATTCTTGTTTTTCACCAAGATCTTTCCTTGATGTGGCATGTTTGAGTAACTCTATGAAAGAAGCATTGTAAGCCTATATGGGGATATCATTTATGTACCCTATGATTCTAGCATGCTTGCATAGCCTTCTGATTAGGAAAGAGAATGGGAGTCTTGGCTTCTCTACCTTTTTCTCCTTGAATCACCTTTGAATTTTGGTGAAGAAAAATTGGGGAAGGTTGGCC
The DNA here is from genome assembly GCA_015680685.1 of Gnetum montanum. Taxonomy (NCBI): domain Eukaryota; kingdom Viridiplantae; phylum Streptophyta; class Gnetopsida; order Gnetales; family Gnetaceae; genus Gnetum; species Gnetum montanum. The sequence goes on from MNCI01027397.1 coordinate 62,569, forward strand.
ATGTATTTGCCCATTAAGGTAATACTTCCCCTAGCTATGTATGTTGAAATCCTATTAAGCCCTTTGGTTGGAAAGAGATGGTATGTACCAATCTTAAAGTTTGTCTTCTCCTCCAGAGTTAGTTCATTACATGTTTTGTCTTCTTTGTTGTATGCTCATTTTAGCCATAGTTTTCTAGTGTCAGGGTTAGATCTAGTGCATAGATGGGCTGTCTTAGCCACTTAGTTTGGCAGATTAAGGGCTATTGCAATTGTCTTAATTGAAAAAAGATACATTAACTCCATAGATGTTTATAGTGGTTCCTTTATCTTTGTTATGCCAAAATTAGTGAGTCTTGCTAAGGCACCATTTGCCACTATCCAGAAGAATGGGCCACAAGGATGATGCTTGAAGTTGCATTCGAACAGCTTCTAGAGAAAACTCCATAAATGGGATAAAATTCATTTGCATGATGATCATGGTTAATGTGAAATTTTCTTGAATACCTGTGAGGCAATCAGGGGAAAGCGTGAGATGTTGTCCTTGTATGGTAGTTGGTGGTTCTACAACCTCTCCTTGGACCAATTGTCTAGTAGCAAGGGCCTCTTGATGGATGCTGAAAGATTGGGCTTTCTACTCTTCATGTTTTGCTAACTCACCCTGCTATCCCCTACCACCTTGCAAACATTTGGGTGGTCTTTGTGAAGGTTCTCCCTATGCACCTCTTTTTGGAACCATCTATAATCAAGTAAAGATCAAGTGTTACTAAGGTTGTATTCTTTATCATTAGTTAGTTTATACCTTACATGTTACCTTAGTTCATTAAGTTCTTAGTTCATATGACTACAGAGTTAGAAAAAATTTTAAGAAAAATCCTCAAAAAGTGTTTATCTCCTTGTTTGACCTTACATAGTTGATTTCTTTTTTCTTATGTATGGCTTGTAATGATGGTTGTGGTCCCTTAGGTGGAAAAATTAAGGTTTTTGGCATTAATACAATTAATTATTCATGATAATGCCTAAATTTTTTAATACTCTTACCCTTATAATACCTTCTAGGTGATAGTAAATTATCATCAATTGAAACAAGTTTTTCACACAAGCACCCCCCCACAACTAACTTGAACACTTCAGGTTCAGATAGGTCGAAACGACATGGAAATCGAAGTGGTAGAGAGCCAAATATCGTAAGTGGAATGTGGTTGCATAGAGATCTAAGTTGTGAGAGAAAATTTGAACAACTCCCCTAGTAGCAAATGATGAAAATGAAGTTTGGGCACTGTAGGGGTCATATATATAGGTTTTGTGCAGCCCAACATTGGGTATCCAACATTACATCCAAACTAATATTGGGTAGTTGATATCAAGGTACATGAATCTATAGTAAGTGGGGAAACTAAGCATGGAAAATAAAGCTTTGGGATTGGTTGGAAGGTTTGAAGGTAGTTCCATTATTTTGGATAAGTAGGAAATCGAATGGAGTCACTGGAAGTGGTTGAAGGTGGTGTCATCGATGTGCAAAGCACTAGAATGAGTAAGAAAAAAGGCATTGAAATCAATGTTGTGGATGGATCAAGTTATATGAGAAGGGAAATAAAAAAATGTAACAATTTAGTGTTTGGAAGGTGAAGAATAATGTGGTTGTGTTACATAAGTACAAGTCACAAAGATACAAAGTTTTTCCTCCCCAAAGTAGGCGTCAACCGTTAATGCCCTTGTGTAACCATACCTAAAAATGTCTGTAGGCACTAAAGGGGTTGAATGCAATGCATACCTATGAAACAAAACAAACATGTTAAAACCACCAATTTGAGATAATAACTCTATGTTACACACATGATCACCCAGACAATGAGATGAGATGAAGTGTAGAAAGGATTGCAAAAATTGGGATATGAGGTGTCTTACCATGAGCACAATGAAACCTTATGTGTTATTAATGGTTAAATAATCATAAGTCCTTCCTTCCAAGATTCAAACCAAGTTCACACCACATTACAATGAAATTGCATTGTTTCATCATGTTGGTGAACAACCATAAGACTATCATAGTTGCAAGGAGTAACATCACTTGATGTTTTGTCTAAGGGATGTGCTTTATTATGGCACACATGTTTTTTTGATTTTGAGAAGTTTCCAACCTTCAGGCATGGGTACATGTCTTTCCAATGGAACCTACAAAAGTTTATTTAGTGTTGTTTTAGGTTACTCTTACTCCCATTTTTGTTAGATTTATAAGGATATGATTACAATCTCAGAAACATGATAAAACATATAGAAGTGGCCAAAGAGAATCCACAAATATCCTTGATGTCATACCCTTTAGATTCTGCCTTGGTTTTGTACTCTTCTACCTAGACATAATGATTATAGATTTATTATTAGGTTGGATGATGGAAAAGAATATCATTATGACCAATGTAAGAACCTCTTATTAATGGAATGAGTGGATGGATCGTGTGGTCTTAATGTCAAAATAATTAGTCCCTTATGACTTGAAAACATAGAGAAAGCCTCATCTCAATGGGCTATATGATCATTTATTCACAAGAAATATTACTCAACAAGAAAAATGAAAATAACAAATAGAAGAAATTGTAAGAAATAGAAAGAACTATTTCAAGAAATAGGAAAATGACAACAAATTGTAAAACAAAAAGATGAAAAACACTTAAGAATCCTAAAGCTTAGAATGGGGGATAACCCCCATGACTAAACATTTGGTTGTGATAAGGATTAATAAGTGAATAAATAGGATCCATGCATGTATGAAACATTGGTAACCATTCATGCCCTAGCCACTGGGTGTCTGTTGGTGGTGTGGTGGATAGGTAGAAAAATCATTGGTCACACACTTGATTGTTACATGTATGGTGGGTCAGGGATGAGGTGTGTTAATGTTATGGATGTCTGACACATGATTGCACCCTTGATCATGATATGGTATGCATGGATTTGTTTATCTCCCCACATTGTTAGACTCATTGCTTGGGTTTGGGATTGGAGTAATGATGGATAGTGACCCTTGTGTATGATCAGAGGATGTCAGTTGTGAAAAGGAAGGTGGTGCACTAGATTGGCACTGTGCTAGTTTAGATGATGTGGTGGGTCCATGTGTGGTTTGCTTCAGCTTACAACCTTTCCTCCAGAAGGGTTGTTTCGTACATTGTAGTTGAGACCCACTAGTGTGAACATGTTTATGCACATTTGTAGTACAAGTGAGATTCATTTGTTGATATTGTGGTGTTGAACCTTCCTATGTTGTTGGAGGTGGCATATAATGAGGTGGAGTATGATAATATCAAGGGTAGGATGGATGGTAAGAGGCACAAGGTGGTGATCCTTCAGGGGATGTCATGGGTTGATGGTACTCGAGAGAGTGGTAGTGGTGATTTGAAGTAGAGGGTGTAGAACTAGTTGGAGAAACAAGATGTTGAACATAATATTTGTGCAGTTTCGTCAGGTAGGGCTGATTTGGTGATGGCCTCCCCCAGATCTATGGTTATTGCTACTACAGTTGATGATCATGTTGAGGCTGGTAATAAGTCCTCCTAGGATGGTATGATTAGTTTTGGGATTGTTTATAATTACCTTGTGGGAGAGGAAATCTCCTAGGAATGTGGTTTTGCACAAACTTTAGATTTAGGGCATCTATCAAATGCTCCTGTAGATGCAACAAAACTAGGAAATGGCCCTTTAGATGGTCATATATGTAGATGTTGCATCCATTATCTTTGTCTATGGTTGAGTCTATAGCCTCACTTTCTTTAGCCATTTTTCCCATTTGCTAAAAAGTGTTCCTAGCTATTTCTTGGTTTTGTATCCTTTATTTATTATGATCACTTGGATTATTTTGCATGATCCTCTCCTCGATTGTCTTAATGAGAGTTGTAACATTTTCATATATTCATTTGGACATCCTAATAAAATTTACTTCAAGTTTATCAATAGAATTATGTCTTAGCAAGGTTTGTTGTAGAATCACCATATTGAGAGCTACCTCTTTCTTCGTACCATAGATATGGGCCTCCTTCTATTGAAGAGTTGGATCCCATTGATATTTCTTGACATTCTCCCATTTGCATATCTCTCCTTCTTCTTTTTCCACATGCTTGATTAGCTCTCGGATCTGATGGGCTTGGAGCTTGTATAATTTCCCTAGGACATACATCCCAAGGGTCTTCCTTATTTCATTTTGAAGTCCATCTATGATGTGGAAAATTTTCCTCTCCTTAGAGAAACCATGGCTTGGGCATCTATTCAGTAATGCATAATATCCATCTAAGGCCATGTCCAAGGTTTCATGTTGTTCTTGCTTCCACTCTTAGATCTGTCTCCTCAAGTTGGACACCCTTGCATAGGTTTGGTATTTCTCATTAAAAAGTTTCATCATTGTGAACCATTGTCGGATTGAGTTTGGTGTCAATGATCTATACCACACTTTGGATTTATTGATTAGTTTCCTAGGAATGAGTTCAAGCTTTTGCCACCCACTTTCAATGTTGTAGAAAGCACAAGAATCATGAAAGGCTTGTAAATGATGTTATGGATCTGAATGATAGCCTCCTACAAATTTCAGAATATTATTGATATCAAGCTTGGGTAGATGACTCTTCTTGCAATGCCTACAAGATATCTTAATGACCTCTGTGATATGCATTAGGCTCTTAGTAGCCAACAAGGGCTCATCGTCATCAAACCGGTTATGAGGGAAATTTCTATCTCTATTCCTTTGATCATGATGATGCTATCTATGTTCATGGTGATGTCTTTGACTTTTCCCGTGGGTTCAATTTTGATTTTTAGTTTTACCCTTTAGTGAAGCCTTATCTCCATACCTATGTTCATCTTTGTCAGAACTTGATGTTGAAAGGGAAGAGGAAGATGAGGAATTAAAAGGTTTGCCATGGTGTTCTTTAGGGTTGTTTAATTTATCATTTCTAGGTTTTGAGGAGGTCTTTCCTAGTTCAGGACTTATGTCATCTCCTATAATATTATTTGTCTTAGGTGAATGTAGTCTTTGAGTATTATCAAGGTGGTCATGAACATAAGAAACCCTTGCATAAAGTTGGTCACTCCAATTTTCTTCATTGTATATCTCGTTATTTCTCCAATTAATGTGTTCACTATATAGTGCATTGTCACTTTTGTGTGAGAGAGATATTGTTGTTGGTTTATGGTGTGTGTGAGTTAATATTTTTTGAAAGGCATATCATTAATACCTTTATAGTAATCATTTATAATATAACTAATCTAGATGATTAGCACCATCCCTGGCAATGGTGCCAATGATGAGCAGTGAGGTACCCCTACGCCCAACCATACGAATCACAAGAATTCATGCACGATCTGGTTGAATTCCATGGATGGGACTAGTTGTGGCATCTAGATCATTATGCTTTGATTGTAGTTCATTATCTTCCCACTTGGACTAGTGGTAGCTTTGTCACATATGGTTTATTCTAAAGTAAGGCATATGATGTTGTGTAATCCTATGCTACTCCTAATGATGATAAAGAGATGAATTAATTAAGCTACTGAATAATGGAAAGTGAAATCTAACTAACCTATGTGTGATGGGTATCCACTCTTAATCATCCATATATATCTTGGACTTCGTGAGACTACTTTTGGGATTGCCAAGTATATGTCACTAGGTGTGCCAAATGATACACTGCTTGATTATCAAGTACTTACACTTAAATGCTCGTGATTAAGGCGTATGCATTTTGCTTAATAACAAGAATAGAAAATAGCAATAAATGGAAACATTAACTAAAGAGAATAGTAAATAGTTAAACAATTAAATAAATAATTAAAGCAATAATAAATCTAAGTGAATGTAGCAATCATGAACATAATCTTGATCTNGTAGGCTCACCCACTTGCTATATTCCATAGGATAGATGAATCCAACCTTGAGGAGCTTTTCAACCTTCTTTTTGATAACCTATTTTAATTTTGGATTCAACCTCTTTTATAGTTGTCTCTTGGGTNGTCTCTATTGTTGTTCAAGATGTGCATCTAAGTGCTGTATTTATATGCTAGCATAGAGGATATGATATCGAATATCTAACATCACTTCTTGGGCTCTGATATTGGGTGTCCAATATCAAGGCTTCAATATCGAATATCTCATATCGGGGTCAACAGATTCATTGCTCATCAAGATTACAGGGATAGCTCTACATATATGCCAACCCAAGAGACAACTATAAAAGAGGTTGAATCCAAAATTAAAATAGGTTATCAAAAAGAAGGTTGAAAAGCTCCTCAAGGTTGGATTCATCTATCCTATGGAATATAGCAAGTGGGTGAGCCTAATTATCATTGTACCTAAGAAAGAAGAGTAATGGAGAGTTTGCATAGACTTCAGATTATTGAACATGGTTACTTTTAAAGATTATTTCCCTTACCATTTGTGGACTAAATGTTGCATACTAGGTCAAAGGTATTAAAGTTTTCTAGATGATTATAGGGGTTATAATCAAATTTAAATTATTCTATAAGACCAAGCCAAAACAACATTCAAAAATCCTTTGGGGAATTTTGCATATAGAAAGACGTACTTTGGCCTATGTAATGCTATTAGATCTTTTCAATGCCTTATCTGTAGTATCTTTCAATAGTAAATTGGTAGTGATGTAGGAGTTTTTATGGATGAATTTTCCACTTATTGTGCCAATTCTCAATAAGCACTAGAATTCTTGGATTATGTATTGAAACGCTGTGTTGAATCCAATCTAAAGCTCAATTGATAGAAAATACACTTGATGGTCTAAGAGGACATTTTCTTAGGCACTAGATCTTAGAAAAAGTCATTAAGATGGATCTAGAAAAGATAAGGGTCATCCAAGGAATTACTAGAAAACCTCAAATAGTAAAAAATATAAGATCATTTCTTAAGAATATTAGTTACTACTAGTGCTTCATTAAAAATTTCTCAAGAATCACTAAATTGTTAGTGAAGGTCACTAAGAAGGATGTGGCATTTGAATGAACTAAGGAATGCGAGCGGGTATTCTAGCTCTTGAAGCAAAATCTCATAAAAATACCAATCGTATAAGCACCTAATTGGTTCAAGTCCTCAACATAATGATGGATGCATCCAACTTCATCTTGGGAGTAGTGCTTACATAGATGGATGATTAGAAATGTCCATATGATATATACTATGCAACTAGAAGCATTTTAGATACAAAGCTCAACTACACCATAATTAAAGAAGAATTAATGGTGGTAGTATATGCCTTTGATAAATTTAGGTACTATGTGTTTGGATATTATATTTTTGTGCATACTAATCATAGTGCCATACCTATGGTGAGCCCTTGGATGATAAGATGACTAGTGATTTTACAAGAATTTGATTTAACAATGATGAACATAAAGAGAACCAAAAACATCATTGAAGATCATCTATCTCGATTAAGATGGAACAATAAGATTGATGATTAGCCTTTGTCTAATTAATTTCTTAATGAGCTACTTTTTGCCAAGATAGTTGAGGATTCTTCACCAAGGGTTAAAAATTGATATGATGAATTTCTCTCCTATATACTCACACAAGAGACTCTTGTAGAATGGGATTGTAATAGAAAGCAATAGTTCCTCCACTAGGTCAAGCAGTACATGGAAATAGAGGGTAACTTCTGTAAAATTTGTATAGATGACCTAGTGTGATAGTGTGTACTTGATGAAGATAAAATTTGAGTTTTCCTTTAAGCTCATGAAGGACCTTTTAGGGGTCACTATGTTGAAAGGAGAATGATCATTGAAATTCTGATGGAAAGATATTTTTGGCTTATGGTCTTTAGAGATGTCCTTCATTTTCCCCATTCATGTAAGTGATGTTAAAAATATGGAGTGATGAAAATTAGGATGGATGGACCCCAATAATGGATTTAGTTAGTAGAAATCTTTGATCTTTAAAGAATTAACTTCATGGGGCCTATCATCCTAATGTCCAATGAAAAGTCTTATATCATTATTGTTGTTGAATAGTATACCAAATGGGTTGAGACTACAGTTTCCAATGACTATTCTTCTTCTATGGTAGCATGAGTCTTTGAATAACATGTGGTAAATAGGTTTGGTTTGTGTAGAATACTAATTTTTGATAATGGAACCCATTTCACCAGTGCTACTTTTTGGAAGTTAATGCAATGCTTGGGGATGGAGCACAAACTCATAACACTCTATCATCCCTAAACCAATGGTCAAGATGAAGTTAACAATTGGGAGATTTCTAGAATTATAACAAGCATCATTAGTTAATATAGGAAAGACTAGTGCATAAAACTTAATAATATCCTATGGGCCTACTGCTCAACCTAGAAACTTCCAATTCAAACCAAGCTCTGTACACTTAAATCGATCTTCCTATGAGTTAGTGTATAGAAAGTTATCTAACCTTCTAATTCAAACCAAGCTTTGTACACTTACAAATGCATGTTACCTTATCTTAGACATTAAATTAGCACAAAAAGAATTATTGATGATACTCAACATGCTAGATGAGAATTGAAGAGTATCTCTCATGATGAATGGACTGCACAAGGCATTCAACAAGCAATGACATGATGCTAAAATAAGAAGAGTTAAATTTTAACTAGGAGAAAAGGTTCTTTATTAGAACCCCATGCCTGTACTTCAATGTACTAATTTTTAAACATTGTGGAAATGACCTTATATCATACATTCAACTTTTCCTTTTGGGAACATAAAAATTTACCATCTAACAAGTCCAACTACGTACATGGTAATCAACATCTAATAAGTAAAGCCCTTCAAAGAATTTAAAGCAACTAGGGCCAATGACAACAAGGTAAGACAAGGGCAAGATCATTTAAATTTTCATATCTCCTTTTTATAAATTAGTTGTAAGGGAGACAACCATATAACTGGAAATCTCATGAGGACAAAATTTTCACTTTTTTTTACACTATCTTTAATTATTTTGAATATTCTTCTTATGTTTTCTATTTTCTTGAAATTTTAAATTTCATTTATATATTTTCCCTTCTTTTGAGTCATATGTATTTTAGAATTTTTTTACTTTTCTAGTCTTTTATTTATTATTATTTGTTATTAGTATTGTTGTTATTATTATCAAATGTAGTTCATCCATATTGTCATTTTCATGAATAGGCCGACCTTGTTATTTGGACTATGAATAATACTAATGGTTTATTAGGTACATGATGGTGTAAGGAAGTGAGTCCACAATATCCATCCCTTTCATTTCTATCAATAAGAGTTCACATCATGGAGACAATATCCTTCTTTCATACAAAATAAAAAAGAACTTGTGATTTCACTATTTGAAGAAAGGGGAAAGGACCAAGTGGAAATAGAAAAGGATGTGGCCTCAAGGGGATTTTTTAGGCCTTCTACCTTCTTTGATGAGTCTCATGATGCTATGTATGTGTATCATTACTCATATAATAATCTTGAATGAAAGTATGTTTCTCTACTAAGTGTGAATTTCTTCCAAAATATAGGGATAAAAACACATGTATTTGAAGATATCTTGGAAATAAGTACTGGTTATGGGGCTAGAAGGATATATTATTCATGCATGAAGGCATCCCTTTAAATAAGATGAAGAGTTTTTTTCCATAGATTATAAAGTGTAACTGCTTCATTTTCTATCTCTTGTCAAGTAATGGTATTTTCCAATGGTTGTGATGATCTCATGGTTATAAGTTTGGGGTAAGATAATGTAAGGTAGCTAGTATTAGTATGGATTTAGTTTGAAACCTATACAGAAAGGTATACAGGTAATGTTATTCACATTAATACATAAGAATCTATTGTCAATATGATAAAGTATCTCACATCCCTATTCTTGTAATCCTTCCTAAGCTTTCATTATGTGCCTCACTACCATGTATCATGGTCCACTTGATGAACTATGTTTTGGTATAGTTCTAGGTCCCAATGATGATGGTTGTGTGAGCATGGTTTCTAAGCTAGATTGACATTGAATTTTAAAAGTGCCTAAGGGCACCTTGTGAAATGATTATGCAAGGGTATTTAAGGTATGGACCTACTTTGGGGAGGATCCACTAGCATAACTCTTAGACATCTAGCTTATAATCCATTACCACATGCCCAATTTCATCTAGTTACAATCTAAATAATATGAATCGTACAACATTGCTTATTTCTTGAAATGATTTTTTTGTCTTGGAAAGATGACATTCTTGAACTTAATTATGGACTTCTATGTGTCAACAACCTTACTCGGGAACTCATGTTTGTTGTCTACCTCTTTAGAACTCCTTTTTGATTTCCATTTGATTCTTAGTTTGCTTCAGAATTCTCAAAAATCCCTTCGTTTTCAAGTAAAAAATTCTTTCTTATCCTTGCATCAACATAGTCCAATTTGTTGATGCATCCTCATCAATGAGGTATAAAAATTGTATATATACCCAAGACATTTAGCCACTTTTTCACATTTGCTTTCAAATGTGAAAGGAATTTTTTTCTTTGCAATTTTTAAAGCCCAAAAGCTTCCAAAATCCATAACTTCTTTCCACATTATTCCATTTTACCCATTATTTGACTTGTAAGCTTTTGAAGGTAAGCTCTCTGTCATGGGGGCATTAACAAGTAGTTTTCCAATGAAAGTTTTAACACCTCATAGGTATTTAAATGAACTAAAACATCAAAATAATATTAGAAATTGAAAGAATATGCATGTTTAACTACATTTAGATCTTAAGATTCAAGCAACTGCAATTACTTAAGAGCTTTAACACCTAGTCTTTTAAAATTAACACTAATCATGGGTGATTAGAACATACATAAAATTAAGAGTTAAAGCTAAGATTGATCCATGATCATATATGTGATTATAAATGACACCTAGAGAAGGATATAAAGTGGGTGGGCCATCATAGCCTAAAGAGGAAGAGGATAGTAGTAGTAATAACAATAACAACAATAGTAAGCCACTAAGACAACCCATGCTGCGAGACCTCTAAGAGAAGAACTCCAAATGGAATTTATATGCTATATTGTCATTACAAAGATAAGATAGTTAAGATAGGAGAATAAATTAAGACCCAATATAATCCTAGAGGTTACTTTGATAAGACATTCTTGGAAAAGGTCTGGAGCAAGGAGATCCAAAGTATAGTTCTCCAAGAATTAAACCTTGGATCTTTCTTGGAGTTTGCGCTAGAGGAGATCCATGCATAGTTATAGGTTTTCCACTATGGTCCACCATTTTCACCAATGGAAAATGGTACTTGGAAGAAAATTATCTCTTCTAGAATAATTACCAATCATATACAATAGTAAAGATTAAAGATATGAACATTTTCTACTTGGTGGAGGCCATAGTGGAGGCCCTTGGGTTGCCCAACATTGGGACAAATCTTATACATGTATCAACATAAGTGGATGTAGAGGTGAAAAAGAAGTAGACTTAACATTGCTATGAAATGAACCATAAGAAGTATGATGCTCTTCAAAAGACAAAGAAGGTATACTTCAAAATTGTAATCTACATCTCAATCTAATGGTAAGACTAAGGAAGGTCACTACTTTCTTTGCAAAGGCATGTGTGGCTCTGAGCAAGAAGTTACTTATCAATCTTCCCAAACTAATTTTCTTGGAGATTAAAAAAAGATTTAAAGAAAATGATATTCAAATGATATGCTTTTTAGGGCCCCTACCACATCCTAGTAGAAAATGATGAAGGATAAGGCTCCCACCAAATTCCAAGAAGAAGCATCACCTCCATCACCACCAATAACACCTAAAATAACACTTGAAATATTAGTAGTAGTTGAATGACTAAGAAAACTTAAAGAACAATTACAACAATAAGCCTCCAGGAGTAGTGGTTATGACAAGTCATTAGTAAACCATTTGACCATCAACCATCTCAACAAAGTTACCAATACTATCAATTGGCTAGTGAATAGCCTAAGAAACTTGTTCTTCACAAAGGAACTAGACTCATGCTAAATTCAATGAATAAGAGGTTATGGTCTTCATTCCTAGGTAATAAGTTTTTGAAATCTCTAGAAAATCCATGAATTTATTAGTTATGTTAGGGGAAGGAGAAGTTGCAACAGTCTTGGTGATGCCACACAAGAGCTAGAAGACAACTACTAAGGTTGTTGCCAATAGGATAGGAGAAGTCCTATGTGCTCTTGCAACATCTATCCTAGGCATTGTTGCATTGGAAGATATCCAAGTATTTGTAGGAGCCATAAGTAAGGGAATAAGTGCAACAAAACATGGGGAGTGAAGCACCACTAATTTCGGCCTAACACTTTGAAACAAGAACAACACAGAGCCTCTTGAGATTTTGGGAGACAAAAATTTGACTAAGGCATGTAACTCACGTTGAGGTCATGCTGGCAGCGTGAGTACAATGTAAGAAACTTTAGAAGTTCCAAAATCAATTCAAAGATGGTCCAATATGAAGGTGCAAGCCATGCTCAAGGGCGACTGTGGTCCATTCCAAGTTTCAGCATTTTGGAGTTCGAATTTCTGGGTAGATTGTATAAATTTTCTCACTCACGTTGATTGTCATGCTGAGGTCACGCTGGTAGCCTAAGTCCAGGGTGAGCAACTGTGAGAGCCTTAAAACTAAGTTAAAATGATTTGATTCCAAGGTGCAAGTCATCCTTAGGGTTCATTGTCAAAAACTTCAAGTCTTAGCCTCTAGAATTCTAGATTTCAGGTTCAAAATTACGAGTTTTTGCAGCTCACGTTGTGGTCACACTGCACTCATGCTGGCAGCATGAGTTCAGCGTTAGTTGCCAAAAGTGGCTCAAAACAAGTCACTCTCAAGCTCAGTTTTTGACTTGTAGATCACTCTCAAGGTCAGACATAGTTAGACAATCATTGCACTTAAAGAACAGGCTTCAAAAATCAAAATTTGATGTAAAATATGTTATTTTTAGCTCACTCACGCTGAGGTCATGCTGACAGCGTGAGTATTGGTCATGCTTAGTTAAAACCATGCAAAACACATGTTGAGGACATGCCAAGACCAAATCAACTCACGTTGGGAGTCCTGGTGAAACAGGGATGCCTCAAACAACTACAAAATCACTCAAATTGACATCTTGCAGTAGTCGATTCAGAGACTGAGAAGTTTCAAGTGAGCCAGAGTCAATCTCTCTTGTTGTACATTATCATTTTCATTGTAAATTTTTATCATTTGTGGCCTTGCCAAGCTCTTACACTTGAAATTGTATCTGCTTCAATGAGCATAAGCTAGCTTGTGTAAGCCAACACATGTTGTAAGATACAGTGCATCCGGTCAAGAACGTAGCCCACCTACACACATCCAATTGACACGTAGCTATCCATCTAACACCTGTCACATGATTCGTTTTCCTCTCATTTCTCAACCATTGATCCATCTATGAGTTCCATACCTGAACCTAGCCAGACCTTATAAATACCCCATCCATTCACGTAAATGAGGTTGGCAATTTTGAAGGTTGATGGCTTAGGAAACACTGTTTGGAAACTTTTGGATGCTCGAGCACACTTGACTCCTAGCATCCGAGCACCTGCAAGCATATCACCTTGAGGCTTAGCACTTGACTTGCCATCCACACACATAGGTACGCTTTGACCAATGCACATTCATTCTAAGCAATACAATACAGTTCATTTTTACCTTCCATTATATTGTTTACCCTATTTTAAATTTAGTTTATGCATTGTTTACAATATCACTTCTGTATACGCTCTGTTTGCATTTTGTACATCACTGTTTACATTTCAAAAATCAATTATGATAACCCCAGCACAAGCCATAGCTTACGTTTAGGAAAGTCCTTGGTTGATTTACGTGCAGATCATCTAAGGCACTCTACCTTCGTTTTCTTTTCCAGCTTGCCCTCATGCGAAGGCAAGGTTAGTTGTGTCTATCCAACAATACTTTGGTGTTTTTTTCCTTCCAGCCTTACACCAACGATTTCGGTCAGTACAGGGAGGTGTTGGAATGATTGATGGAAGATAGGTAACTAATTTTGAAGATTTTCAACATCCTAGAAGATATCATAGTAATCCAATCAGATTTAGTAGAGATAAGGGGAAATCTTCCAGGAGCATAAGCATAACTTTAAGAAAGCTACCAATATTAGTCAAAGGTTAGTACTGAAGGTCACAAAACTAAGAGCCTGCTTGTTGAATCCTACCATTTTGTGAAAAAAGCTTACAAGGGATGAAGCTTTCAAATAGCTTCAAAAGGAATTAAAGAAGGCCGAGGATGCTAAGGAGTGTATTGTCATAGAAGCATCATTGTTAGATATTATGATAATCACCACAAATAATGACCTCTTAGACATTTCTAGGAAAAATAAATCATTGAACAAGGAGAATTGACATTTGTAAGAAGCTGAAAAGGAGAATCTATTGGAGTACATTCGATAATAACAGGAATAGCTTACTAAGATGAACCAAGATGTTAGGAGGTTGGCTACTAAGAATAGAAATCTCTTGATGGTGAAGGTATAGACCATTTACTAGAAGGCCATCATTGAGATTGTTATCTAGAAGAATGAAGCCCTAATGTATAAGAAGATAAAGAATTATTAGAAGGACTAGATCAAAATGCTCAAAGAGTTAAACAATAAGAAAATTAGGTTAGGAAAGGCCAAACTAAATGATACCCTTTAGCAGCGAGACAATGTATGGAAACCCATCTTTAATGGACTGAATGCATATAAGAAGATTGAGATTCACCTAAAGAAGTTACAGATCAAAGAGATGATGTAATATATGGAGTTAGCCAACCTCTGACACACAAGCTAAGAAATGTTAACTATAAGATGAATATAGTTAAAACTGGAAAAAAATGGCTATCTACTACCACATTTATGAGACAAAGATAAGTTCCATAAGGAAATAAAGTAGAAGCTAGAAGTGGCTAATGCAAAGCTTGAAGTTCTCAAGAGAAAGTTTAAAGATTAAAGATTAGTTGTTAACAACTTGGCTAGAAGGATGAATAACCATCAAGAGCTATAAAACCTTATGTGGATGTTTGACATTGAATGGAAGCAATTTGCAGCATGGTTTATAAAAGTCAAGGAGATATTTCCAAACCTACCTTGCCTATGGAATCTACCAACACCAGTTAGTCTAGGCAATGTTGCTGAGACTATCTATGATCTACAAAGAATGGAAGAGAAGTTGAAGGTACTGTGGTATGTATTCAATCTTTTAGAAGTAGTAGCAGTAGTGGTAGGACAAGCAAAGCCACTAGCAAGTTCAAGAAAAGAAGAAAGGCCATTAGAGCTATAGGAACCATCACCTCTTAGCATTGTTTATAGACTCTATCCTAGTAATTTTTGTATAGCAATGACTAACCCATTTTTGTAGTGTATCTAATTTTGACATATTTAATTCTAAGTACTTGAATGATTTGTAATGTGATACTAAGAGTTTGTTAAAATGTTAGTCAGTTAATAGTTTAGTTCCATACTAAGTCCCACTTTTATTCACTTGAGGATGAGTTTTTAGTTAGTCGTGGAGGATATGATGAGTAAATAAATTTGCTACATCAATGTAGTCTCATTGACACATATTATAGTGTGTTGACATATATGTCTTGATGAATTCTTGTTTTTACCTATATAAATGTGTGTACCATCCATATTTATTGCATATTTGATCATTCTAGTAATCATACTCTTACAATTTTCATTCATAAAACTTAGCTAAATTTATCTTTGAGTAACTGCATTGTGGATAGCATTGATTGAATGAAATTTTATTTAGTGCATGATGTACCTAGACACTTTGACATTTTAGTAGTAAAATCAAGATTAATTCACTCCATTTTAGCACTTCAAATACTTTGATTTTATTTTTAGCAACTCACTTAATGATGCATTTTTCTTTCTAATGCTTAGATAATTAATATTTTATTTCATAATCACATAAATACAATCACTTTGAACATAAAATATTAACATTTGGTAATCCTAGTAATGAATACTTGGTACACCTAGTAGTAACCATTTAGCAACCCAACAACATTAGATAAGTTCAAGATGCGAATGAAGAATGGAAATGGATGCTTTATGCTTAGGCTAGTTTAGATTACTCTTAGTTCCATAGCTATTTAGAAAATAATATTTAAATTATTTTATTATCTTAAATATTTTAATCATAAAAATAATAAAAATAAAAACATCTTACGTCTCGATCACACTTGACCATATCCATTAAGCCACACAAGTGATACTTGAAACGACAATGTCATACTTAATTATCTAAAGATGTCTCCTATTAGATGTCTATTTCCAAAAGGAAACTTCTACCTAGAGACATCTACTCTTAAAAAGAGACATATACCTAAGTTTTCCCTAAATGCAGTAGAGATGTCTACTTTTGAAAAAAAGACACCTACCTATAGTTTAAATTATGAAGGAGACATCTATCTTTCAAAGGAGATGTTTACGTTTTTGAGAAAAACCCTCATTGAGTGTACCTATATAAATTAAAATCCTCATTTCTCTTCTATTTTCAATGAGATGACCAAGGAGAGTTGACTAGGGCTTCATCAAAAACAATGATTTGTTCATCCATGGCCCATAAGAAGGTTGCAACGTCAAGGGTGCCACCAAAGAAGAAGTCAAAGGGAGCATCCACCAACAAACCAAGCACCTACAACCCCCAGTGAAAATTAATTAGTGCCCAACATCGGTTTGAGGGAACTCAAATTATTTCCATCATTTCTAAGCGTTCTTTCTTCTTCACACTATGTAGGAAACAAGCATTAATGAGTTTCTTCAAAGTGATAAATTGGATTGCCTTCATTTCCATGGATGTATGTATGCTTGAAATTCTCATTTGGGAGTTTTATAGTAACATTATCATTATGAATGTTGCTATTGGGGCTTTTTCTACCATGGTTGGGGGTTTGATGAGTGATGTGTCTTCTGAAGTGGTCAATGCACTTCTTGGGATTCCTAATGTTGATGTCTTTAGGATCATAATTCATTCCATGAATGATGTTTTTATGAATAGTATAATTCCCATTACCCAAGAAGAATTCTATGATGCATTATTTTGGGAGTCTATGTTTCTTGGTAGACGGAGGATTTATAGAAGAAAAATGACATTAGATGCTTTCATTAGATCACTAATTGTCTTGTATAACACCACTTTAAAAGGATGGAGCTATAAATATTTGCTACTAGCCTAAGCTTTTATTCTATACTGCATGTTTACTGGATAGCCATTACACTTGGTTCATAGTCTCTATCATGACATGCTAAGCATGTTCACCAAAGAAAGGATCTTTGGACATTATCACCTTATCAATTTTCTAACTCGTTAGAGAGGTGTGCCCATTCTTGAAATGCCTTTGCTCAAAGGCAAAAGGAGCCTTGGTGAGTATGCAAAGAAGGGGAGCTTCTCCCATACTAATGGAGCAGGACATAGCACCAAGCCACCTCAATCCTATAAGAAGAAGCGATTAGTATCACCATCCTAGGCCTCTTCTCAATTGAGAAGGTCCAAATATACTAGTGGATAGGTGAGATCTTTCCTAAAGAAGCTACTTCAGTTGTTTGGTCATACCTTAGGGATGATTGATAAGAATCTCTCTTACCTATGTAAGAGAATGGATGTAGCCAGAGCACCTCTTCCTCCTAATGGGTAACAATTTGAGGAGATTAGCACTCATTCCATTTCAAACAATGAGGAGGATGTTCCTATTTCATTAAGACACTTTATAGTAGCTGGACCTTCCTAGACTTGTGACTCGAGAAATGAGTGTGATTTAGAGGAGCTTGATGCATCATTGACACATGTCCATGGGAAGCATCCTAATCTAGCCTAGAGCTAGTTTTCCTCATCAAGATGATGCTCATAGGTCTTTTGAGCTACAAGCCATGGAAAGCATCTTTGGAACTTTGTGCCAATGGAGGCCTACCATTCCCCACACCTATCAAAGGGATAATGATTCCTCATCTTCTTAGTTGGCTCCATCTCAATAGGATCCATTAGCTTCATCTTGATTTTAAGTGAAGCTTCATCCATAGAAGGCTCCTATCCAGGTACCATCTTTGAAGGTTGATGTTGAGTAGCATGTCTCTAGCACTAGTACCAGTAGTGATGATGATGATGGTGAGACTTACAGAACTTTTCCTACTATAGCTACTTTAGATGAGGACTCCGAAGATGCCACAAAGGTCAATGATTAAAGTTCTTGGGTCATCCTTCATTTTTGTTGATGTTCAAAGAATTGGAGAGATATTTTGATGGTTTATGGACAATTTGATGGTGGTTTATAAAAAGTTTGATGGTGTAAACATATGTGTTTTTTGTTGTGGACTTGCACGTATGTGGTTTTTGTACATGTTGAGGATGTTTTAGTAGCTGTATGTATTGTGGATAGTTTTTGTGGATAGATTATGATTCTATATCATGATTATGTGTTTTTTTGCATTATTATGGAGATAGGGTTTGCCTTTGCATAGTATAGTTTCATTTTAGATTTCATGTGATCTCTACTCGGTGCCTTGAGCTTTAGAGCCATTATCCTAGTCATAACCTTGGTTGCCATTAGAATTTATATGTCTTAATATTTTTATTGGTTATTTTCATTTACATTATTTATTAACTCACCCATTTCCTTAAATTTTGGACATCATCAAAAAGGAGATTGTTGGCCTTTTGGTATGTCAAAACCTTAAGAAAAATGAAGAACATAGAATGTTGTGGAATGTGATGATTTTGCAAGGCAAGATAAGAGCATGGACAAGCATGGAGAAAAAAAAAGTTTTCAAGTCAAACAAAGGGTTGGGAAGAAGCCAAATTAATAAGATAATGCCTCAAGAACTAGAGCTCAAAAGTTAAAAGATGTCTCCAAGAAATAGAAGACTCCTTGGCCGAGAGAAGTGCATTCATAGGAAGATGTCTCCCAAAAATAGAAGACATCTAATTTGGAAAGCAGACTTCTCCAGATGTTCCATCTTGAAAGTAGATGTCTCCCAAAAGTTGAAGTTGATTTCAGAGAGATGTTTTAATATTGAAGGAGACATCTACACTAGTTATTAAGTAGTTGTTGCATGAATTTTGAGGTGTTTTTGGAAACTTTGAAGCTATAAGAAGACATCAAATTCTTGGGAAATATGTAAGCATTGTCAAAATCAAAATAATCATTGTTTATTCTATCCTATTTTACTTGTTTATTTCATTTACCATATCATTTGCTTGATTGTCTGTAGAATTGTGCTTCAAAGTACAAGGACCTATAATCTAAGTTACACTCTTTCGTTATTGATGAGTGGTGAGGTACCCCTACACTCAACCATACGAATACGAGCGTAACATGCGCGATCTGGTCAAACTCCATAGACTAAGTGCCTACATGCCTCATGGAATACTTAAGGTTAATTATTCATTGTCTTCCCAAACTTACTTGTATTTGTCACGGTGTATGGATAAGTAAGTCTAAGGTATATGATTTTTATGTCTTTTCGGTTTTATCTCCTATGCTAGAGAGGTGAAGGGTTGAATAGACTAATTGACTAAATCTAACTAACTAACTAAGCCTTAATTAACCTAGCGTCAGCATCCGTTCCCACTTACCATTCACACCTTAAACCAATGCAACCATGGTTACCAAATGCTAGTCGTTGCTGGGATCACCAAGCGTAATGCACGTGCTCGAAGCGGTCGTACTGAGGCACTTAACTAGGAGAGAAGGGTTGAGAGAGATTTAATTCCTAATAAAGTATGAAAATAAGAAATAGTAAATAACAATAAATAAAAGTCCTATTTAGCCTATTCCATGCACTGCAAGGTTTATCCAAGAAGTTCATCTTTATTTTCGTACACAAATATGTGTTCAGGTACAATATCTGCTCGAATAAAGATCCGTTCACTTTGGAGCTCCTACTGTGGGCACATGGAAAATATTTTATCTTTGGAGAGGTAAAATTGCCAGAGTTTCACTAAGTGTCTAGATCTAGATGAGAAACAAGGAAGAGCTGCCTCTTATTTATAGATATGACGCCACACCGCGATATCACGTATGCGATATTGCAGGGGACGATGCGATATTGTGTACGCGATGCGATATCGTGTACGCAATATGGTGGCCCATGTGATATCGCATCCCATCATACCCCCATGACCAAATGAAAACTTGTCCTCAAGTTCCTTACAAAATATTGGGAAGGTATGGGATTATTGACTGAATGAAACTAATGGGATGACATGTGAATGGATCATCATTACAAGACAACAAAAATGTTGTTCATGATAACAAGAGTGAATACCTTATTACATTAACATCAGACCTTATTTTGCAGCTTGAGAGAGAGAGAGAGAGAAAGAAGTTTTGCTATTACCAATGCCAAGATTATGCCTTTTGTTGTCCATCTGTAACCGCACCATCGATCTTGCTCCTTGCATAGCTGTTTCAGCACCACTTCATTCCAAGTGTTCTTTCTAGATCCAATTCGTTGTTGCATGATTGCCATCTACACACACAACACATTTTTTATATTAGCAAGGGTAAATGAATCATAATGTAATTGATACCTTGCTCCGGTGAAAGGTCCATTGGCTGAGTTGTGGTATGGCTGATACAGGTCTGGAGATATATTAATGGTGACTACTGAAGGTGTAGGGGTTAGGAGAAAATCAAAAAAATTTGGGTCTAGACCCCCATGAATAAGAGCAAACCTCCGATAGTGATAGAATGAAGAAAGAAAAAGAACAAGAAAGAGGGAGAAAAAGGAACAACTAAAACATCGATGAAATGGATGTTAAGATGGAAATGAACAAAATAAAATGGATTGCAAAAATGTTAGGGAAAAGAATTTAACTGGTGCACCAAAGAGGAATGTTAGTGGGTCCTCCCCAAAGTAGGCTCATGGCCTTAATGCCCTGACAAACCCACATTCAAAGAGTCTGTAGGCTCTAGGAATGTCATATGGAATAAGAGTTAAAGTCTTAACCACAAAAATTTACCAAAAAGAAAATAATGTATTTACCAAAATATACACTAATGATACAAT
>MNCI01027397.1:85936-97438 GCA_015680685.1 Gnetum montanum
GGCAAGGTTTTTCTATTCAACAACTCTTCGAGTGGTGACTCATCCTCTTCATCACAAAATCTCACTCACTTCTTTCGAAGAGAGGGATCACGGTTATATTCTTCCGCACACTCTCTTTTTCGTAGCTCCCCTTCTTCTTTGGCTACTTACTCCAACAACCTATGAATTTCATGGGATCTAAGTTCAGATAGTCTCCCTTGGGCATAAGTCCCAAGGGTTCTCCTAGTTTCATACCTTAGCCCATCTATGATGTGATAGAGTTCATCCCGCTGTGCATAACCATGGCCCAGGCAACGATGTAACAATGCATAGTAGTGGTCCATGGCAGTATCCAAGGGTTCATGAGTACCTTGCTTCCATTCTTGGATTTGCTTATGCAAATTAGACACTCTAGAGTACATTTGATATTTATTGTTGAAGAGTTCTAACATCGTACTCCACTTCCTAATGGTTTCTGGTTCTAAGGACTGGTACCAACTCTCTGCTTCCTTAATGAGTGTCCTGGGAAACAACTTCAGTTTTTACCACTTGTTCTCTATGTGTTGTAAGGTGTAGGCATCGTGGAATGCCTATAAATGATTTTTCGGATCTACATTGTATCCCCCTTCGAAGCATGGGATATTGTTCATGTCTATGCGCTTGATCCGACTCTCTTTTAAATGCCTTATTGGTATTCTCACTACCTCCATTATATTTAGCATGCTTCAGGTGGAAAGTAGGGGTTCATCATGATCATCTGTTTCATGATGTCTATGATGTCTACATTGTTCCCTACTTTCCCTTCGTTCATGCCCTTTTCCTCTCTCTCGACTTTCTCATTGAGGTCTCTCATTTTGCTTACCTCTATCCTCACCGTTATGCTCTCTATGGTTGTGGCCAGATGTGGAAGGAGAGGGAAAATGATGTAAAGAAGGGGAAGAAGAAGGAGAACCATTTCCATGATGATGTTTCCTACCTTCTCTTCTGTGGCTTCAGCCCCGATTGTGATGACAATCTGAGTGCCTGTCCTTGTCATGTGTTGTTGTTCCCTCAGTGAACAGATGGTGTTCATGGGGATCAGAACCAAGGTTGTGTATTGTGGAACATAGGTTCTAATACCCTACCTCCTCACTATCATTAGGAGGGGAAATATCTTTCGATAGAGAACCCATTATAAGTTTTTCACCATCTCCAATTTCACTTAGGACGTGTGAGACCTCTTTGCCCTTCAACAGTGTATGTTGGCTCTCCTGCCTTGAGTCCCTTAAACATTGTATGGCTATGGGATTATAATCCCTCATGTCAAAATCTCCTATAACGTACTCAACATAGAGCTGAGTCATGCTAATTTGTGCTAGAGCACGGAGAAGCATGTTGGGGACTGCATGATGCAGAGGTAACACTATGTTAGCTTGCAAGTCTCTCTAGCACATCTGTTCATCCTAATGGAGGATAAAAGTAAAATTGAGCATATACTCATCGGGATGAGTATATTCCACCCTATATTGTTGAGGAATAGGCGGATGTAGGTTATGCGTTTTAGATCGCTGATTGTTCTTTGTATGATCCCTAGGTGGTGTATTGCTCTTGTGAGAAGAAGAAGAAGACATTGTGTCTTATCGATGTGCTAATTAACCATTATGCAAATTTTTTGTTTAATTAACCCTAAGGTTTATTTAAGCTCCCAATGATGTGAGTGATCTCCTATGTTCTACTTAGCGCATAAACACTTAGTCCTCGGCAACAATGCCAATGATGAGTGGCGAGGTAGCCCTACACTTAACCATACTAATATGACCATAACACGCGCGATCTAGTTGAACTCCATAGACTAAGTGCCTACACACCTCATGGAACACTTAAGGTTAATTATTCGTTGTCTTCCCAAACTTACTTGTATTTGTCACGGTGTATCGTTAAGTAAGTCTGAGGTATATGATTTTTATGTCTTTTCGATTTTATCTCCTATGCTAGACAGGTGAAGGGTTAAAGAGACTAATTGACTAACTCTAACTAACTAACTAAGCCTTAATTAAGCTAGAATCAACATCCATTCCCACTTACTATTCACACCCTGAACCAATGCAACCGTGGTTACCAAACGCTAGTCATTACTGGGATCACCACGCGTAACGCACATGCTCGAAGCGGTCGTACTGAGGCACTTAACTAGGAGAGAAGGGTTGAGAGAGATTTAATTCCTAATAAATCATGTAAATGATAAATAGTAAATAATAATAAATAAAATTCCTATTTAGCCTATTCCATGCACTGCAAGGTTTATCCAAGAAGTTCGTCTTTATTTCCATACACAAATATGTGTTCAGGTACAATATCTGCTCAAATAAAGATTTGTTCACTTTGGAGCTCCTATTGTGGGCACATGGAAAATATTCTATCTCTGGAGAGGTAAAACTGCCAGAGTTTTGCTAAGGGTCTAGATCTAGATGAGAAACAAGGGAGAGCCACTTCTTATTTATAGATATGGTGGTGCACCGCAATATCGCGTATGCGATATCACAGGGGACGACGCAATATCGTGGCCCATGCGATATCACGTCCCATTAATTGTGTTTTTTTTTCTCTCTTGTAGGCTTGTTGAGTTGATCTGCTTCTCATAAGAAGGCATCATAATTGAGCTTGTTGGGATCTTTTTGGATTGAGTGTTTGTGCAGCATCAAAATACTTTGGAGTGGAGCTCAATTTTGTAAAGGTTGTGGGACCATTAAAACCACATTCTGAGCTTGCCAAGACCTTGTTGGGCTAAGTGATTTCATAGCAATGAAACACTCTAGTGAAAATCTTAGAGTTGTATAGGGTGTGATACCATTCAAACCACATTTTTGAGAAAGAAGTCTAGAGGTGTGCAAGAATTCTACCCTTTGAGTGTGGATATATCCAAGTTCGGAAACCATGTAAAATTTGAGTGTGATTTTTGCTGTTGATCAACTTGCGATTTGGGAAACTTATTCAACCCCCCTTCTAGGGGGGGGGGTGTCGGACCCCAAAAAAGAGAATTTTATTAATAGAAAACAAAATGTAGTACATAAGCAACTTTCAAATATACAGAGTGAGGAAATGAGGAAGAGAAACCATGTTGACCGAGATTATTATAAAGGAGACATGCTAAACTTAGCATTCCCCAGGGAATGTAAATGCAATCTTGAGGAAAACCATTCGCTGAAAAGTGTGTAACTTTTCCTGGATGTGGATTGTCGGAAGAGAACAAAGGTGGAAGAAAGAGGAAAAGGCCGACGAGTGTAGAGTACTGTGGCTTAATTAGGAGACGTTCTTCGGAAGCTAGGCCTGATGATGGTGATTATTGAGATCTCCGATATGACTCCATGGCTGCAATAAGAGAAACAACTGATTAGCATTCATCTTGAATTTTGGGGCTTGAGATATAATTTGGAAGTGAACATGCCGTAAAATTTGCATTTTTTCCGAAGTAGTTAGCTGTAAGGGGTTTGAAATAATTGTCTTTTGAAAATGTGTAGAACATCTACGTTTCCAAATATGATATAAGGTGATGGGCCTAAGGATCTTCCATAGGAAATGAGAGTTTTTGGACCTGGTAGGTAAGAAACCAAACATTACAGCCTCATGTGTTAGAGTGCATGAGGGAAAAACCTTAGAGGCCCATTCCCATGCATGCTGAGCAAATGGGCAAAGCCAAAAAACATGGACAAAGGTTTCAGGGTCATTACATAAAGGGCACTTAGGGGAGTGAATCCCAAGGTATGCTAAACGTTTCCCGATTGGGAGACCTTGATGAAGAAAACACCAAAGGAATTGTTGAATTTTAGGAAGAGTCGGGAGATGCCAAATTTGGTTGAAAAGAGAGATCCAAAAATCCTCAGTTTCTTGTTTATTCCAAGATCGATTACAACGTAGAATGACTTCGGAAGAATCGTGTAACAATTGGAAGGGAACATGTGGTCGATAAGGAAAAATTTTTGTCCCATTAGACCAATAGAGTCCATGAAATAGACCTTGGATAGCACCATCAAGGCGTAAAGATTGATGAAGAAATGTATGTACCTGGTGAAAGCAAAGCCTCATTGCATTCGAAGCGCCATATAGGTTTTCGAACGCTTCCCAAGAAATCCATTGATTAGCAAGGCGAAGACAATTGAGGGAAATCACACCCTTCCGGTACCAAATAATGGCTAATCTTGCGTTAGTAATGGCCAGAGGGGCAGGGGTCAAGGGTAACCACCAAGGGCAAAGCATGGGGAGGAGGGTAGGGTTAAGATGGATATTAGACCAATTAATATGATGGTGGAGAACTTGCCAAGCTTTCCATATGCTTTTGAATACATGGGAACCAGGAATGGAGATAGAATGAGGAGAGAAAATCCAATTAATAGGATGGATGTTTTTCCAAAAAGGCTTATGTTTAGGAAAACTTTGATGAAGCCTTAGCTGAAGAAGATTTCCAATTATGTCAGAGGTGTCCAGATGTTGCACAAGCCACTTAGCTACTAAGGTGAGACCCTGTTTGTATGAATTCAACAGTCCTAATCCTCCTTTGTTTCTAGGAAGAGTGACAATGTTCCATGCAACACGGTGAAAACCGCGCTGAGAATCTTTAGATGACCACATGAAGTCTCGAAACAAGCGCTCCAAGTTTTGATAGGCTGTGTGGGAAGGAGCCCAGCATGAGGAATAATATACATGGGTAGAAGCACAAATGGATTTACAAACAAGATATTTTCCTGCCAAGGTAAGGGGCTTAGTCTTCCACTTTTCAGTTTTCTTACGAATACGAGAGATAACTAGCTCCCACAATGTAGAGGTAGGACCACGAAATCGAAAAGGGATTCCCAAGAGCTTCATGATCTCATGGTCTTGGATTAATTTCCATGGATAAGTGGGGAGTTTACTATAATTGTTATGAAAACTATATACAGAAGATTTAGACCAATTAATGGTAGAACCAGAGAGAGAACAATATTGTTCTACTTGGGCCAAAAGACGTTGAACATTATCGGTTGTATTTTGGATTAGAAAAAAAGAGTCATCCGTAAAATGCATATTAAGCAGTTGATGATGAGGAGAGGAAAAACGCACGCCAAATAGCATACCTAAGTGAATATCATGGTTAATTTGATGGCAAAGGAAATCCGCAGCAATTATAAAGAGATAAGGGGCAAGAGGACCCCCCTTCTAACTTCTCAATCCTCATTAGTTGGAATGATTTTTCTTTCCATGTTGTTTTTAGTATTTTTTCCTTGCTATTACAATTATGATGCATTCTAAATGTTTTTTTTGTTTGTTATCAATATTGTATCATTTATAACTTGCATATTTTTCCTTTGCAAGATATTTCAAATCATACTAGATTCATCATTAGTCACAATGGATTTCTAAATGATTAGAAATAGAAAATAAATAGCATTAGAGTTAATGACTAGTTGAGATATAACAAGTAACAATTCGATTTAGGGAAAAAATAACTAGTCATAAGAAAATGGAAAAATAAAAAAAGGTTAATTTTAAAGATATAATGGTTACAATAAAAATAAAAATAACTACATGTAATAAAAAGGAAAATAAGAAACATAAAATAAATTTTAAAAATATATGACAACTATAATAAAAGTGGGTAGTTATAGGAAAAAAGAAAAATATTTTTAAAAGATATAATTACTATTTTTAGGAAAAGTAAAACTATTATCAATGTTATTTTTGGGGTTTGATCCCCTTCCCCAAAAAAATGACATGAAATCACAATAAGGTACACATACGTTGCCATTCTTGAATCCCTTGCTATAGATGATAGTCTCTCAACTTATTCATTCTATGAAGAAATGGAGCATTAAGATCATTCCAAATTACACCAAAGCCTTCATCCTTTGGATACAAAGAAGAAAATGCCTCAAGTCCATCTACTTATTCATATAACATTTTCACTAATAAATCTTAGAAAGAATATTTGCAATAGCCTTGCTTTTACCACTATAATGTTTTAACACAAAATCAAACTGTTGTAGCTTCTCTAACAACTTTAGATATGTAACACCATGTATATTTAACCTAGAAAAAGAAGGCATTATGTTAGTTTAATTCCTAAACTTGTAGTCATTGCAATGATTAATGAATGAGAATGAAAAAAAGTTATGCCAAAAAAATATCGAAAAATAAAATGCTAAATGATAGAGCACAATTGAAAAAAAGCATAATTCATAACCTCATAACATAAATTAAAACTAATACATAAAAGAAATTGAGAGAAATATGGAAGATGGAATATGAATAAAAGTTAAGAAATATACATACATATATATGATATACTAAAGCATGTACAAGCAAGATAACATAATAAATAGATGATATCATAAGCATGAAATAGAGATAACATGGTAAAAAGGATATGAAGCAAATATGATAACATCTAAGTTGTAAATACATATATATACCATTATAAAACATGATACTAGTGTAATATAAAGTATCTAGTATTATTAAACATATCTAGTTGAACTAATAGGAATATAACTCTTGAGTTACACATTCCCTAACAAAAAATATCTCTAATGTTCTACTAGTATATATGAATATCCATGAGTAAGATAAACAGTCTAACTATATCCTATTACAAGAATAAATATTAGAATACTAGCAACTATAAGAATAATGAAAAATCTCTATCTAAAAATGAAAGAATGTAAATCTATGGTATAATAATCCATCATAATAAAGAATGTCCAAGTACATAGAGGTTCATAGTTCATATATCCATGAATGATGACCATAGTTCTAAATAACAAGATCTAAAATATATATTATATCTCATAAGTTTAAGAAAAGATAAATCATAATAATAAATCATCTATGCAGAAGGTTAGTTAACTTCTCTAGTAGCATTAGGACTTGAACTGTAAAGATAGATTAGTATATAATGGTGTGAGATCATTACCACCTTCCCTAATGAAAATGAGTGTAAGAACCATGGATTGTAGGATTATGTAATGAGGCACTTTGACCTATGAAAACATTAATTAGCATGTAGTTGACACATACAAAACATAGCAATTGAGCATATCAATCATGTGATAAATTATAAGTATACAACTAAGACTACTTTTACTATCATCAGTATACACCAAGGAGACTAGCACACATAGATCTTAGTGTAGAATGTAAAATGGGTTAAGATGTGTGCTTGATCTCAATCCCAAAATATACAAAAAAAAAAAATACCTTTAGGACTTAATTATCAGTCTTGGAAATGATGGCACTTCAACCATTAGTGAATAAATCTAGTGTTAGACATGTTGAATATCTCTTTAATGTTCTAGAGACACCTACATTTCTATGGGATAGGGCCTGCAACAAGAGTCACACTAATGCATTTTAGTGGAGGTTAGTCAATAATACTCCAGGGTGTTCATCATGAATCAGTCATTCAACTTGGTGCTAGCTCCATACAAACAATACATAATCATAATACAATGGGTTTGAGTACCAAGAAAAAAAAAGAAAAATAACAAACCATAAAATATGTAATACAAAAATAGACCTAGTGATGGGATAAATGAACTAAATAACTACTCTATAAAATCTGGTGCATGTGAAGTTGAACTTAAACCTAATCAAAATCATTAAGCAATTCAAAAATGACAATTATAGATAACTAGAACTAGAAATTGAAATTATACTAATGTCAACATGACCATCATGTTGCTTAACATGAAAGAAGCCAAAGGAGCTTATCTGATGAATGCTGAAACTAGTATGATTAAGACAAGCATATTGCATACAACCTACTATTTACATAAACCAACTACAACATGCATATAGTTAACAAAACTCCAACATGCACATAGCCTTACTAGTACAACCATTGATGATTCTACTTTCTTACATAAGATGTTTAATGTAGACACTAGGTTCTAGGTTGGAATCGCAATAGACTAAGGATTACAATTATGATATAAGGGTTTTTTCTATAACTTACTATAGAAACTAAAAAAGGGTTGGAAGGATGGGAGGTAAGGTTTACTAATTCACTATTGTCAATAAGAGACCATACTAACTTCTTAACTTTATCAATAGTTACTAATAATATGAAAAGATAACTAACTTATTAAATGTCAAATTACTAATTTTAACATACTAACCCAACTAATGTTAAATATATTAATCCTAATGTAACTAATATGCATAATGTAACTAATATGTATAATGTAACTTACTAATCAAAATATTCTAACCAAATTAATATTAGAACATACTAATTCCTAGCTAGCCACATACACTATTAACCAAAATATACATAGAATACTAATGTAGTATAAAATAATAAAATCCAAATAACCAATAGATATTCTAATGTTAACCATCACTAATTAATTCTACTAACATATAAAACATGCAAGAAAAAGCAATAGTAGTAATCACTACTATTATAACTAGCATATAAACATAAGAAATATAAAGCTATCCAACCTATGCTATGTTTATTAAATACAAAAATGTATAATTAAATTTACTATCTACCAAATAAATTAACACTAAATAATAGAATATTAAAATAGGCTGGCTAGCCAATAAATAATATAGCTAACCATACAACCTATCTGTTGGCACATTTGGCCATTCTATGGAATAGTAAGACTCATCTTGAACATTATTGTAAGAGTAGGAGAATGTGAATGTGTTATTTCATATCATTGGTATGGAATTTAGGGGGTGGCCCAAAATGGAATATTGGTGTGGAAAACAAAGAATACTAGGAATAATCATGTTGCTACATATAATAGTCCAAATATATATATATATATTTTTAAAAAGGAGAGAGGATATACTACTGCAACATTTTTTTTAGTCTCTTAAGGAGGCGATGATAAGGTTTGAAGGAATAAACAATAAAATTTTTAATATGGAGAAATGTCGATTTGAGCTTCAAAGGTTACCCAGGGTGAGAGTCATGGAAATGGAGAAGATACGAGTTGCAATCTCTAAAGAAGTGAAAACAGCGAAACCAAAAAACAGAGATCATTTCATAAACGACGTAGGCCTGCATTCTAAATTTTCTCCGTTGAAAATGCATTCAAATCACGACCCTGGTTTAGACGCGCATAACTAAGGAAGGTTTCAGATCTACCAAAAAAATGCAGAGAAAGCAAAAATGAAGTGATGCAGAATAGGAAAAGGCCCTAAATTTCTTTGAAATCACCGTCCCACAGTGCTGCACCTTCTCAACTCGCTGGAAGAAATGGCGTAGTTCCTGTCAGTGCATTGACCCAAACCCTTGCCGTAATAAAAAGTTTCCTGCAACAGGAGGAGCCCCTAAGACCTGCGTCTTCAATGCCATCATGGATGCTCTCAGAAAGATCTGCAAGGTGCGCACTACATAGAATATTTTTGGGCAGTTGCAGGGTCATTTCATAACTTACCTTACCCTTTCCTGTAACCGGTGCCTCAAAAAGGGGCCTCCATGGCTCAAAACGTTTTTGAAAAATAAATCCGCCGCAAATCCAACCACTGCTGTGAGATACAATACTTTGTTGCAAGGATTCTCTAGCTACGACCTCATCAAACGAGCTTGGGCTTTCACAAGGAACGCATTTCAAATTTTTCAGGTGGTGAAAAATGGCAATCATAAATGTCATTCGCCTTGGAACCTGCAATCTGAAACAGCAGCCATGCCCAATGTCAAAGCATTCGATATCGCATACTAGTCCACAAAACGTGGCAACAAAGACACAAAGGCACACTAAGACAGGTGTCAAAAGATATTTTCGGCTGATGCCAGTAACTTAGAGCTACAGTTCATCAAAAATAAAATTTTAAATGGTCAGCTGATTAATTTAATTCAGCAATGACACAATGTCACCTATGCTAATAGCATGAAGCCCCGGTTTTAAACTTACCTTTTAATTTAATTATTCCAAGGCTTCAAGACATTATTTTTCAAACATTATTACTACCCATAACATAATTGTAATATTAATGATAAAATATTTGTAATATTATATTTATAATATTTACAAATATTGGTGTTAGCATAAATTCCTCCTAACTTTATGTACAACTTCCCAACTACTTAACTTCCCAATTAAATTAGTGAGAAATATCTCCTAACTACATGGGTAAGTTGTAACTCCCTTACTTGGGAGACAAGTTAGCTAAGATATTTTAAGTATGTAACCACCTTTGAACCCTATAAAAAGAGGACATTGGGGTCTCAAAGGAGGGGGGCCAAGACATCACACTTTTGGAGAAGACACTTGATACATCACACTTTGGGAAGGCTACTAGCTAGCACTTGGGCTTTCACTTGGAGACACACTTTCGATTCGGGGAAGAGCTTGTAAGAAGATTTGTAAAAGATTGCTTGTAAGATGGCTTGCTAAAGAAAAGATTTCAGCCTTTGTCATAGTCCTATGAGTTATGCCTATTATTTTTTATTTTGTCTAAATTGTTTAGCTAGTGGTTTAGATAGTATCATCCTTGGCAAGTAATTTTGGGATTTTTAGATTGCTCTTATTGTTCTTGTTGCCCGATAGAAAATTTCTATTAAAATTTTGCCATAGAAGCGCTTGTGTTTAAAAGCCTTAAGATCATTTTAGTAGTAAATTTTATTATTGTGCAACTTATAAGAACCGCTATTGGGATTGTTGTAAGAGAGCCTCTGCTTGTAGTCATGCCATTGAACGATTCAATAGTTAAGAGGGTTTAGAAAATCTTTGGTGTTTTGATGGGACCAGAATAGCTTCTTTTTATCTTTAAAGTGAATCTCTGTGGTATTTCAATCAAAAATTGTCAAGTCTTTTGAAGGTTCTGTTGAATGCAATAGTTGACGTCCATTATCTAGCCAAAATGGAGTCTTGTACGTGGTAGTTTACGCAACAATTTTTTGGTAGCATAGTAAGATTGTCTTGAAATTATTGCTTATTTGAGCTTTGGAAGTTTGAACAATTCGTAGTTATTGAATTTGGGATAGCTTTATTGCAAAGTGTTTACTTGTGTCATTTTACCTTATTTAAATATTTGAGGTTAACGCAAATCTTCTTTCTTTTCTGTTTATTTCCATCGAATCTTGCTCTATTTCTAGTTTTCTTGTAGAACTATCTCTTTCTTTGGGGAAAATTAGGAGTAGATTTGCGGAGTTGTGCTCAAATTTTTTTGCAAAATTTTATTCGGTACAAGTAGGTATTATAAGGACCGCGTAGACTAGGCAATTGAACAAAATAGGAACTCTCAACAACTCACAGTACTTGGCAAAGTTGGCTGAATCTCTTTAAGATAAGTCATCTATAGTTTACACATAACACAATCGTTACATTTTTCACAACCGCACGCCGCAATAGCACACACACATACTCACATTAACTACTAGGTTTATTTGGAGGTATCTGGGCCTTGGTGTTGCCAGAGACCAGCAGGCACCTAAATCCTATTTGAGGAACTCGTTGGCGGTCGCGTCCCAAATGGTTACCAACAGTTCTTTTGGCGCTAGAAGGGGGACTGAAAATTTATCCTCTAGGTTCATAAGCCTTATAATTTTAGCAC
>MNCI01027402.1:5776-15974 GCA_015680685.1 Gnetum montanum
GGGTTTTGGGGGGGCATCTTCTAGGGGGCAGTTTGTTGGAGGTCGGGTGTATCTGGCCCTTGGGGCCCATGGTGACCCATGCGCCTCCCTCGAACAATTGTATGGCCTGGGCTCTTAGTCTCTGCAGCCGCGGCCCCTGCACCCGACAAGCCACTTCCTGATGACCGTGTTTTCTATAGCGCACGTAACTGGTGGTGTTTCTTCCCTGGGCCGCAGGACTACGTTTGGGGCCTGTCGTCGCCTCCAGGTTTTCAAACTCAACCTGGAGTTTTTCTTCCCCCCCCCCTTCCCGGGGAGTTCCTGGACGACCTCCCGAATGAGGTCCTTCTTGGCCAACCGACGCCAAATGCAGAAATGGGCAAAGCCCGTGCATTCCATTGACTGCATCACCCAGTCGAAGGCAATGAATTCGCCAAAGAATCTTGTGTTTTTTGCAGGAAACCCAGATTCCATAGTTCCCAGGGGATCTTGAAAACTTGCATCCAAACTGGGGCTCTGAAAAACAGGTCGACCTCACGATGGGCCCAGGACACCATGGAGTCAACGCCAGACCCCTCACTCCGTAAAACCATGGGCCTCCCAGCAAAATCAAATCTCTGGTCTAACAGGAGGGGAAAATAAACAGAAGGAGGTCTATAAACAGACTGTGGACCCCGACTTCCCTGACCTGCCACAGCTCCTGGGCCCAACGCTGAATGAGGTCCAGTTGCGGACGTGCGCCCCATGAGATAAAGCGGCTGATAAGGCTTCGCTGCATTGTGCGGATCCCCTTGAGAGGGGGTTGGGTAACCCAGAGGCACAGGGTGTCCTCGGCCCTAGAGTGGGCCTCGATGCTACCATCAGGTATCGGCCCCCCCATCGTCGGCCAAGGCATGTTCGCAGTGACGGGGTTGCCCCCCATTGGCTGGCCGTTCAGGGTCCCACACCAGCTCCTATTGTTGAGCTTGTGGCTGCTCTGGTTCCTACACCGGTTGTGGCTCCTACTGCTGCTCCTGTCACTGTTGCTCTTACTCCTATTGCTGTTGCTGCTCCTGTTGCTGTTGTTGCTCCTGTTGTTCCTGCTCCATTTTGCTGTTGCTGCTTCTGTTGCTGTTGTTGCTCCTGCTGTTACAATCTGTTGCCTAATTGTGAATGTTTTAAAATTGTTGAATTCTTGGATTTTGGTTGGAATTTGGTTGATGAACCCTCCCCCTTTGAATGCATAAATCTTGGATCTGAATCTTGAATTATACTTGTTTTCCTATACCTTCTCAAGCCTAATTTTGATATCTTTCTATAAGTTGATGAAGTGGGGAAAAACCTAGGATCTTATTTTATGGTTGTGATCTATCTATTCTCTACTGTTGAACATATGAATTTGCTGATTAAATGATTAATGGTAAAATGGTTACAAGAGTTAAATTTAGATGAACTTGTTTTGTGTGTTGCTGGAATTATAAAATATTATTATGTGATTGAACAAATATGAGATTATTAATTTATTTGCTTTTGTGATCATTTCTTTGGTTTACAAATGTGTAAATGATCCTAATTAGATATTTCTTTTTAGGTTGAATAACAAAAAGTTTCATTTTTTTTAATCTGATGAATCTTGCACAAATATTTTACTATGGCTATTTTTTTTATAAAATTATCTCTTAATTCTTAAAATTAATATTGATTGACCTGTTTTAGAGCTAGATTTAGGCATTGTTGATTTCGTTTTAATTTTATAGGTTAATGTTAGTTGATTATTGTAGAAAGAAAGCCACCTTCGCATTTCCTTTTTTCAACTAGCTTTCTTTCTTGGGGGGGCTTCAGGTGCTAGCTCTTGCTCCCTATGAATGGGTATTATACTATCTATGACTGAGCCTGCATAGTCTGCATCCGTATAAGCCTCTAGTGTGAGTCTATCACTTTTCTTGAATAAGATGCCTTTACCTAGAGATCCTTTCAAATAGTGCAGGATGCGATAGATTGCCTATAAGTGAACCTCCTTAAGATTGTGCATGAACTGGCTTACCACACTCATTGCATAGGCTATATCAAGTCGCGTATGGGATAGATAAATAAGCTTACCAAGCAATCTTTGATACATTTCTTTGTCAATGGCCACATCAACCTCTGCTTCTCCAAGCTTATGATTGGGATCCATGGGTGTGCTTGATGGTTTGCAAGCTAATTTCCCCGTTTCTCTTAGAAGATCTATGGTATATTTTTGTTGGCTCATGAAAATTCCCTACTTTGACCGTGCCACTTCTATACCTAGGAAATACTTCAAATTTCCCAAGCCCTTTATCTCGAACTCCTTTGCCAAGTGCTTCCCCAATCTCTTTATCTCCCTATGATCATTTATTATTACTACAATATCATCAACATACACAATAAGGGCAATGACTCCCTCTGAGTTAGTGTGTCGAATAAACAACGTATGATCTCCTTAACTCTATTTGTAGCCCATTCCAGTCATTACCTTACTGAACATTCCAAACCAGACCCTAGGTGATTGCTTTCAACCGTACAGCACTTTCTTTAATTTGCATACCTTGTTTGAGGCCATATTTTGATTATAGCCCAGTGGAATCTCCATGTAAATTTCCTCTTCTAACTCCCCATGTAGGAAAGCATTTTTCACATCAAATTGCTTTAAAGGCCAATCATAATTAACTGCCAAAGACAAAAGGATCCTTACCATATCCATCTTTGCCACTAGTGCAAATGTCTCTTGATAGGCTATCCCATATGTCTACGTGTATCCCTTAGCTACCAATCTTGCTTTGTACCTCTCCAAAGAACCATTAGTGAAGGGTCAGCTAAATGAGTTCTTTTTCACTATTCACATCTATGAAGAGCTAGATCTTTGTTTATTTACAATTTCTTAAAATCATCTATGATTATTTCACATCACATCTCAGGAATGCCCTAGCATTTGCAACATTTGAAAAGAACTCAAGTAATTCTACTTAAGACTATCAAATATTGTTTTTCAATATATAATTCCTTCTTTCATAAAGTATTCTTCGAATTCCCAATTCATATATTGTGTACCATTATCAGTATGAAATTTCATAATGAGTAATCTCATCTTTCTTTGAACTATTGCTTTAAACAATTTGAAGAGGCCAGGAACTTCAACTTTAGATTTGATGTGAATCCAAACTTATCCTGTATTATCATCAATATATGTTACAAAATACTTAGTTCCTCCTACAATCATAATATTTCCATAGGATCCAACATCTAAATGTATAATCTCCAACTTTGATCTTGCAATCATCCTTCTTTCATGAGGGAATTTCAATCTTGTTTGTTTACCCATGGCATAGGATTTACAAAGCATTCATGCACCCAGACTGAATTATGGTACTCTCCATGATGATCATAAAATCTTTTACATATATCCCCTATTCATATGTTCCAATCTCACATGTCAAAGTTGATCTCCTTGAGACTTATGTATTGCTGCACAAATAACTTCTCATATTGAATGCAATTCGAAAACTCAATTAACTTCCTTGGTCTCAGCCAACTTATTCTAAGATTTATTCTTAAGAATTGTGAATTTTACTTTCTTATCTTCAAAGATTATCTTATGGTCAACTTTTACTCATTATGCAATCAAGAAGAGGTTATATCCTTTTAATGCTGGGGTATAGTACACATTCTTAATTTGTATAGGTTGTTTTACAATCTTTATATTAATGTGTCTTACTCCTTTAAATTTGCAGACTTCTCTTGTAAGCATTATAGCTTCTCTGACATCAATCGTACAAAGATTTTTTGATAAATTACGATTTCTGGATACATGTCTAGAACAACCGAAATCAAAGTACCAACTATGGTATTCCATTTTAGCAACAATATCTTGGTTAGGAATATCCTTAATAATTGACACCATTTCATCTTCTAATAGATTGACTTCATTTTTAAGATTGTTGTTTCTATTATTATTATTCCTTATATTTTGCTGAGCCATTTTACTTCTAATAATGTTTTTATGAACAACTGATTTTCTTAAATTCTTAAGATTAAACCAACAATCCCTCAAATCATGATCAACCTTTCCACATATATGACATAATTTCAAGTCATCGTTCCCACCTTGAATTCTAAATCTTGAATTTCCTTAACTATTTGATTGACGTTTATTTCTCCAACTTCTTCCCTAAATATTTTTAGGTATATACATCATTTGTTCTTGACTTTGGGATTTTTCTTCTAATTCCATTTTGGTTTCTTGTAATTGTAACCTTGCTGTAAGGGTAGCAAAGTCACATCTTTCTCCGACTGCATCTGGAGTGAATCCTTTATATTTTCCTATGAATGCTTACTAGAGATAGATTATGAGTTCATCATTGGAAACAGCTTCTCATCTGCATTATAATTCCAATATTATTGCCCTTGTATCTTTGATAAAATTTGTCATATCCTTATGTGTCTACATTTTCATCATACACAACTTCATAAATACATTATCTTTCTTGGCTTTGTCTAAGCAATCAACTATATGATATAGACATTCTCATATCTTGGCTCTTGTATCTATTCCATAAACCAGACCAGATACTTCTTTTGAAATACTTATAAAGAGTATGCTTAGTGCCATATTAGTCTATTCTCTTTTCCAATCATCATCAAGCTGAAAGATTGTGTTGAACGCTACATGCGATAACTAACTTGCTCTTAGAATTATTCTCATCCTATGTAGCCATGTACGATAATTCTTTATCATAAGCTTCTAAGAATCTAATATGGCTATTTTGTTTACTAGGGATCATAGTAAATTCTTGTCTTCGTCTTTCAATATCATGCTATAAATGGAATTAGTGAGATCCACCACATTATCCATGTTGTCCTTTTTGGAATCTTTCTTTAGAGTTTCTTTCCCATCTATATGTTTCTTAACTTCATCCCACTTTTGATACCAGGTTAAAATTCTATCACTTTACAGGTTTGCAAGAAGGTAAACAGAAATAACTTTTATTACAATCATATTAGAATTCTTTAATATGAGAAACAGACTTTTTTTATCTTAGAAATTGATGTCGTGAATTCTTTTCTTCTCAACCTTTTCGTCATAATAATTGTTCCTTTTGAAAGAATTGTAATTTTTCTTGACTTCCTTAAACACTTTTGACAATACTTTGATCAAACCTTTTGACAATACTTTGATCAAACCTTGAAGGCTTACCGAGGAGTTCTGACTCATTACTACTTTAAGATAACTTTTGCCTCTTACAATTTCGTAAGCCTCTTATTAATTATTGTCATACTTTTACAAATTTGCAAAATAGTTTACAATTTGACTTTTACAACATCATAAAGTATGAATTATTATTTAACATTGATGATAGAATATTGCAAAATGGTAAAAATAACTAAATGAAAATAATGTACAAAAACCTAACCTTTGTTTCTATAATTATATTTTTTTATAAAAAAAAAGTAGCTTGCATTTATACATGTGCTTGTGCGATACTTGTAATTCAACTCCATCATCCAAAAGTGAAGCTCAAAAAGATCATAGAATTAATGAAAAAACAAAAGCTTCAAGTCATTATCAATCATACATTGCAGTATTAATCTTTGCTACATGAACTAAATACAACGACACTTGTAATCATGTGTTGCATCTTTACACAGAATTGTGTAGGATTATGTCTCAACAAACTATGATATTACCTTAGTTTCCCAGAAAAAAGTATATTCCAGATAAAAGCATAATAACACATAAAAACACATCTGCAACACAATATTGCAATATCTAATGAACCTGAAAAAAAAGACATAACGCTTCATGTGTATTAACAAAAACATCACAAAGATGACACAGCTAAAACTAAAATTCAAAAGACAATGCAATAAAGAACTTATGTGGGTGCCCATACCTTACCTTAGGAATCAGCTGTGAGAGCTCTTGGGGTGACCTTCATCGATATATCCGTCGAACCTCGGTGCATTGCCACCCCGATGCCGGAGCCTCCCACGAGGATAAAAGCAGACGGGAGGCGGCCTTGTAGGGCATCTAGCAGGTGGCCAACCTCATGGATACGGAGGAGCATCGGAGACTCTTGAAATTCTTCACGACCTAGTGTGCCCTGACTGCGCATGCCGGCAGCTTCCTATGAACCCTGCATTTCCTTAGGGGGTGGGCGGGCCATGGGGGATGGGGGAGTGTTCACATACAAAAAAATGTCATTTGACTTATGCAATGTCCCTGTAACATTTCAATGACTAGTTCTAAGCATATTCCAATAGTAGATAGGGAATGGTATGGAGATCTTTATGGATGACTTCTCCAATTACATAACAAACTTTGATCAAGCTTTGGATCGGTTAGAGAAAGTGTTAAAAATATGTGTAGAAACCAATTTGAGGCTCAACTAGAAGAAAATCCATTTGATAGTCCAAGAGGACATAGTACTAGGGCACAAAATCTCACACATAGGTATAGAGGTAGACTCCAAGAAAATCAAAATTATCTAAGGAATTTCCCATCAAGTGGAAACTATCAAAGATATTTGGCCATTACTTGGACATATTGGCTACTATAGGAGATTTATTGAGAACTTTTTAAAGGTTGCCAAACCATTGGTGGAATTAACAAAAAAGGACGTATCTTTCGAGTGGACCAGGGAATGCGAATTAGCTTTCCAAACTTTGAAACATAAGCTAGTAGAAACACCAATTTTACAAGCTCCTGACTGGTCCAAACCATTCCATATTATGACTGACGCATCCAACTATGTTTTAGGAGCCATACTTACACAGCTAGATGACCAGAAGCATCTTTATTACATCCACTGTCCAAGTAGAAGTATCACTAGTGCACAACTTAACTACACTACCATAGAGAAAGAATTAATGGATGTAGTGTTTGCACTAGAAATGTTTAGACACTATGTATTAGGACATAAAGTATATATAGATACAAATCATAGTGCAATCTGGTTCCTCATGAATAAGCTAATGGTAAGCCCTCATATCATACGATGGCTTGTAATCTTACAAGACTTCAATTTAATGATGTTCGATTGCAAGGGCACCAAGAATGTGGTTGTTGATCATTTATCTCGATTACAATGGGACAACAAAGAGGATGAATATCCAATTTTTGATCATTTCCTTAATGAATTCCTCTTTGCTGGTGTAGTGAATAATCAATCACCCACAGAGACAAACTAGCATAGTAGCATTCTTACCTATATCCTCACCCAAAAAACACCACAAGAGTTAAACCTTAAGAAGAAACAACAGTTTATTCACTGAGCCATGTACTTTATGGAGATCAATGGGCAACTTTACAAAGTGTGTCCCAATGTCTTGGTTCGATGGTGTGTTCCCAATATCGATCAACTATGAGTTCTCCCAGATGTTCATGAGGGTCCTTGTGGGGGTCATTATGCTGGGAGACAAACGACCATCAAGATCCTGCGTGTAGGATATTATTGGCCTACATTATTTCAAGACATCCATTGTTTCATCCAATCTTGTGAGCATTGTCAATAAGATGGGGAAATGACTGCTAGAATGGAGGATCTGCAACAATGGATTCAATCGTTAGAACCCTTCGACATTTGGGGAATTGATTTTATGGGGCCGATTACAACAATTTCAAATGGAAAAATTTATATTATTGTTGTCATTTATTACCTAAAAAAATGGGCCAAAGAAGCTGTTGTTAAAGATTGTACATCATCTATAGCTACATGATTTGTTCAACAACAAATCATAAACATG
Organism: Gnetum montanum; assembly: GCA_015680685.1. Lineage (NCBI taxonomy): Eukaryota > Viridiplantae > Streptophyta > Gnetopsida > Gnetales > Gnetaceae > Gnetum > Gnetum montanum. The sequence goes on from MNCI01027402.1 coordinate 13,496, forward strand.
TTTGATGTGTTGCATGCACTTATTTCAGATAATGGTACATACTTCACAAGTGCAAATTTTCAAAATTAATGCAACGCTTAGGGGTTGAGCATAAATTGACTACACCATACCACCCCCAAGTGAATGGTCAAGCTGAAGTCACCAACAAGGAGATTACAAAGATATTGATAAGAACCATTAGCAAGTTGAGGTGAGACTGGAGCACTAAACTAAATAATGCTCTTTGGGCATACCGCTTCACATGGAAACTCCCTAAAAGCTAGTCTCCCTATGAGTTAGTGTACGATAAATTATCAATACTTCCCATTCAAACTAACCTTTGTACACTATCCATGACATGTGACCTCAACCTTGACCTTGATCTAGCATAGAAATAATGGTTAGTAACCCTTACCTTGCTAGATGAAAATCGATTAGCCACCCTATCATCTAATGAATTGCACAAGTCCTTCAATAAACAATGTCATAACCTAATAATTAAGAAAGCTAAATATAAGCTAGGAGATAAGGTTCTCTGCTGGAATCCCACACATGTGCCACAATGTACTAAATTTCAAACACTATGGGAAGGGTCTTATATTATTTATGCAACTTTTCCTTTAGGGGCCATGAAAATATACAAACTTGAGAGCTCGGATAAGAAAATTTTGGTCAACATGCAATCAACCAAACCTTTCTAGGAGCTTAGGATAGCCAATACACAATACACATGCTACCTCTCTTGATGGACAACCCTGCTCACTATTTCGGATCTCCTCCTTCCAACTTAGTCATGGGAGAGATGGCCACCTATGCTAACTGTTCTAGGACCTTAGTTCTTTTTGAATTTTCTTAACACATTTTTCTTTCACATATTTTTGTTTTACACATTTTTCCAACTTTTCTTATTTTTGTTTTATACCATCGTTCAAATTTTTACTATTTGTTTGATTACTTGATTTACTTTTATTCGTCATCCAATAAGTGCTCATGATGGTGGATTGAATTATATCATATTGATTGCTAATGTTTGGTTTTTACCTTTGAATTATGATGCTAATATTAAGGTATGGTTCTTTTGGTAAAATAGGCAATGAGTCCATGTCGTCCACTCATCCATACAACTTTATGGTCTCCTTTGGCTTGGAACTATACAATCCTTTTTTTTAGGTAAACCTGTTAATCAATTGATGGCTGGGTATTTTTCAAACCAAGGAAAGAATCAAAGGATGAGAAGGGTGTGACATCAAGGGGATTCGAGACATTTGTGCTAGCCATTCTCTTAGGTTTTTGGATGCTTTTTCTTGGGTTTTTCGTCGTTCTAACATTGTTCAAAAATCAAGTGAATAAAAACAAGTCTTTGCATGATGTGGTTCTCAGGCAAGAAAAAAGAGAAAAAAAAATAGAAGTGAGAATTCAAAGCATGTCCCTTAGACATAATAAAGAAATATGGGCTACAAGCACTAGTTATGGAATTGGAAAGACATGATACCCATGCCTGAAGGTTTCCTCTAACTAAGGCCCTTTCTTGTTTTCTTCTTCTCCATCTCGTTCTCCTTGGAATAGTGATAACTCTTTGTGGAAGCATTCTTGTTGCTTCAAGAGGATGAATTGGCCAAGTGTATTGATGCGGTCACTAAATGTGGTTGGTTTGAGTCTAGATTTGGGATGAGTTCTACTTAGTTATCGTAACCATGAAATACACAAGGGGCTTTACACAACCTTGTTCTTGGGATTCCATTCCATTCTCTCCTCTCCATATTTCTTCCCATTTTCCACCTCATTACCAGTTTTATCATTAGTTTGTTCTAGGTTGATGCATTATTTTTATTTGGTGAATTCTTGTTGGTAAGTTTTTAACTATTTCTTCCAAATGACATTCCTAGAGCCTATGAACTCTTTGGTTTGTGGGTTTGTTAGGGCATAAAGGGCATGAACCTGCTTTGGGAAGGACCCACTGACATTTCTTTTTGGTGCAATTGTTAACTTCTTTCCCTTAAACATTTCCTGCAATCAATCATTTCTTGTTTCATATCCATCCATGACATCCATTTTATTAGCATTACCGTTGATATTTTTCATGTTTCTTGTTCCACATGTTTTTCCATCTTATAGCTATCAGAGGTTCGCTCTTAGTCATGGGGGCCCTGGCACAAATTTTTCAATTTTTTCCATTTTACTAATTGCCTAACCCTTACACCTTGGGTAGTTTCCAGTGATAAATCTCCGAACCAGTTTCTGCCATAACCACAACTCAGCCAATGCACTTCATATCGAGGCAAGGTATCAACTACATTGTGGATTACCTATCCTTGCTCATTTGTGACTATGTTGTGTGTGCAGATGGAAATCATACAAACAATGGACTGGGCTTGGAGGAAGCACTCAGGATGGACCAAAACTAGAGTATTTATGAAAGGGGCAAGTTTGGTAGCATGGCTATGGATAAAAAACGAGGTGCAATATCAGCATTGGTAGCAACATGCTTCATCTTCTTTCT
>MNCI01027416.1:2590-59231 GCA_015680685.1 Gnetum montanum
TTCTGACGGACCTTCACCAACCTCTGGCCCATGCGATGGTGGTGGCACGAATGATGATTACCCTGCAACGGCTGTAACTTCTGGAGGCAGCCGGAAAGCCTCCAAGAGAGCCCTCATTTTTTCCTCTTTGCTTCTGAGATCGTTCACTGTCCAGGTAGCTTCACCAATGTGTGTTGGAATTGGAACCTCCCAAGGACATGGTAGCGCCAGGAAGAGTTCTTTCAGGTTGACAAACCAGGCTACGAACTACTTTCATTCAATGTCGAATGCTCGGATTGATGCCTATAGCTGCTAGTAGTCATTCATCCGATGGGCCAAGTTCTTCGTGACTGCACATTATCCTTCAAAGCTCGTGCGAAGGACCTCGAGTTCTGCATTTGCTATTTCCAATTTCTACTTTGTCGCTTTGTGCACTTGGAACTCGCCCTCGTATAAAGAATACGAGGTGGCCACTTGTTTCTCCACTTCGGACTGTGGTCTCTTAGTTGTGAGCATGGTTAGGTTTGCATAGCGAAGGTTGGCGAGCTCCATATACTCTTTCATTTCTTCAATCTGCATCTCCTTGAGGTGGATTTCAGCTTGATTGTAGGCATTTAACCCATCAAAGATAGGTTGCCATACTTCGCCTCCTTCTTGGAGTTGTTGGAGCGCATGATTCAGCTTGGCCTTTGCGACTTGAATCTGCTTCTCATTTACTTCCTTTTGCAGTCCCACTTGGTCCCTGTAATGATCCTTGATTTGTTCAAACTTCAGGGCCTCATTCTTTCAAGCGACGATTTCGATGGCAGATTTTTGTCGCAAAGCCCGAACCTCCTCAATGGATAGATTTCGGTTCTCAGCTGCCAACCTTCTTACCTTAGCATTCACCCTGGTTAGCGCTTCTTGCTATTGGTGGATAAAAGTTTTCATGTGCTCATTTTCTGCAACAACATTATGCAGGCAATGAACCTCCGCGGTCAACCTAACGTTCTCTTGGCAAACCTCCATTAAGTCTTTGTTTAAATTATATGCTTGAACATCTACCAAGGACTTATCGAAGGTCGCCGACTCTCGCTCATCCTCAACTATCTGAAGTTTAAGCTGAAGTTGTTGAAAAGCTTCATCTTTGGTGATTTCACGGTTGAGGAGAGCTAGATCAGCAAGTTGGGTTCTTAATTGGGCCACTTCTGTTGCCAAGCGTTGACAAGCGACTTGAGTAGTTTTAAGTTGCCCTTCCAGAATAAGTTTCTTACCCCTTGCCTAGAGCAGCTCCGACTGGGTTGCAGTGATGTTGTTCGGAATGTCAAAGACATTCGAAAGTGGTTGCCCGGTTCCTACCAGTCAGTCCAAAAATTCCTCATGTTACGCTACATCGATCTTGCTACGTGAGGTTTTGGCAGATGCCTGTACATCTTGAAGTCCATGAACATCTGGTACAGGTGCCGCCGTTGCATTGAGAGCTGTAGTAATTGTATTAGCAACCACTTCGGCTGCAATCGCCTATCCTTAGTGCTGCATCACCAAGACTGCTTTCGCTTCACCATCTTCTAAGTGTATCGATAAGGTAGTAGCATTCCTAGAGATTTTGGGAAATAGCTATTGGGTTGATACTATTACCTCTCGAACACTAGGATCTGTCCTTATGTTCAGGCGGTGAAGAACATCGACCATGCTCTTTCCAGCAAGATGACTGATCGAGCCACTTGCTCTAGGTGGCTCATTATAGGGCGATAGACCGAAGGGTCTTCCCCTTCACTAGTCCTGCCAGATTGCTCTTGATGGCTCAAGAGAGATTTTTAGATCTCGCAAATGTGTTCTGCAATGATTTGCGAACCCAACCTTGTTGTTTGCACAGGTGGTGGAGGTGGTTGCTGCTCTTCCTCTATTTGCATCGTGGCTGGAGTCCTATCTTTCATCATTTCACGCCATGAGGCAATCGGGGCATGTTGGATTGTATCATTGGCGTACCATGCTATCCCTGCCTATTTGCATAACTTTTTGATTAGGCAGGGAAAAGGGAGAGCTCGTCTTCCACGTCACTTTCGGCAAACCTTTTTTCAATTTCCAAAAATAGTAACTGTGGAAGACTCATCAGGAACTTCCCACTTAGAGTGGCACATGCATGAGAAGAGAAGGCTATGATTTTGCTGGGTCTTACCATTGGATTCAGGTGATAAGATGCAATCTTTGAATATACCCTCTCCATTGTGATTAGAGAGTCGAACTCCTTGCGATCTACACCATAGCACCACCTAATCTATTCCCTTTTTACCTCAGGGTTTGCTTGTTTTGGGATCTCCACCACATCTGCTCTGGTCTCAAGCAATGCGCTATTGCCTCTAAAGAGTAAGAGACATAAATGTATTTCATTCTTACTCTGAATCCTGGTTGTCGATTTTTCCAGAAGAGATAGATCTCTCCTAAGTACCATTCACCACTGGTTGTGCTGATTGGCCACATCAGAGAGTTTTGCAGTTGGAGCCTCACATCTTCTGGTGCATTCTCAAGGAATGGTCCAATGTTTAGCTCTTAGAGGACCATCCATTGCACTTTTTGCAACTTGATAACATCAAGACAGGCTTGGGTCAGGATGACCTCAAGCTGTGGTGCTATCCCTAGAGTCTCATCCCCTTGTGATTGTTCGCTAGGAATCTCCTCTTCGGGAATCTGATGGACAGATTCCACATCAGGTCCTTAGCGGAGGGGGCCAGTTGCATGAGAGCCCTCTGCGTGCTCTAGTTTTTGCACGCCTCGTCCCCTTCCCGTTCATGGGTGCTTGTCCCTCGATTGTGATGGTCCTTCGCCCCTTGGATGCCTCGGTTTGGGTGCCATCTGCAATCAAACATAACCACCCATTAAACTGTGCAGAAGTAGCTCAAGATGGTCATTATACACCTTCTCAGTTCGACTAAGTTATGTTGTTGGCACGGGCATTCCATTAAGCCTCCCAGAGTGTTAATTCATGGGTTAGAGCCATAAACAACAAGGGATGAGCTAAAGTTTAAACGATTGTTTTCGTTTCTTCCCTTAGAGGTGAAAAGTCTTAATTAACTAACTGATTAATTAATTAATTAATTACACATAGGCTTCACCCCCCATGACTGAGAGCATACCTCCGGGTGCTCAAGAGGACAAGGATAGGTTGATACGGATGCGCGATGGAATGTAGGTGCTCGAGAAGAAGTTAGGTAGAAAAATTGGCAAAATATCCTCTCAATTTGTTTGCAAAATAATGAAATTCTTAAGCACAACAGCCATATATATAGGGGTTGGGCGCTGTGTCGATGGGGCCGCGTATACACAACCGCATATATGCAGGGGGCTACATATACAGGGCCCCGTATATGCAAGGGGTTGCACCCATTGACCAGTGTTGAACAACCCATAAAAAGCCCGAAAAAATGAATTTAAAATGCCAAATTGGAACGGTTGAAGAGCGTAAGAGACCGGGAATGCGATCGAGGACACGAGGAAGGTAAACAAGGCTAGAAAAAGAGTTAAACGTAGGAGAATGTGGGAAAAAAGAACTCCGTAGGGAAGCAATCGAGCAATGGTACATGAAAATAATCAACCACGAAATCAAAAGCATGGGAGACTAACAAGCGGGACTAGGAATATGTAAGTGGGTCCTCCCCATAGCAGGCGGTAGCCTTAGTAGCCCTTGCATATCCTCAACACTGGAGTCCATGGACTCCAAGGTCAAGAAATGGTGCTCGCAAGTTAATACACCCATCTAGGAGATCCCGCCAAGGCATTAGTAGTATATGGAAATCACGATGAACTTTCAAAACATAAGATGGGCAGTGAGGTGAGGTCGGGAGAGAAATGGGTAAGAGAGGGATGAGAGGAGTGGAATTCCAATCATTGGTCACATGAAATCCCGTGTGAATTTGTAGTTAAGTGACCCGGTAGGACCGTTCCTAAGTTCAGACCCAAAACCAACTGCATATAGTGACCTCGTAGCAATAGGAAAAGCCCCATTCGTCCAGCAAGGATCAAGGTGCATCCATAGGAAACCACCACTCCAATAAGTGTGAGAGGAAGGAAGTGAAATGGGACTAAGTTAGAGGGGACCGAGTGAGTCCCATAACTCATTGTGGTGGCCCATGAGAGGCGGTCTAAGGGGTGTGCTTTGAATTCCCACATAGTCATGATTTTATTTTGTTCATCTTCTTGTTATTTCGTGGGAACCGCACCATGCAAAGACCCATGCTTGTTTGCATGTATTCGACCAAGGGGTGTGCTTTGAATCCTCAGGTTTTTTTCCTTTTTTTTTTGAATGTTTGATTTTTTTTCGGTGAGGACCACACCATGCAAGGTTGAATTGCCCAGTGACTTCCTTGTAGAGAAGGATGTGGAGTGGTATGAAACCCGTAAGGACACACCAACAACCCAGGGGATGGGAGAGGGCGACGAATGTTGCATTCCCCTTGAAGTTACACTTGATTCAAACCATTCAGTCATCTTGAGTCTGGGAACTACATAAGTCACACATTAATTACAATGTTTTTAAGTGAAGGGGTTTCATGTTCCCAAATGAAGGAACACCATGGAGTGGATGGATGGGTGGATGACATGGACTCACTACTGAGTTTATGAGATGAAAATAGACATAAAGTCCTAGGACAACCATGTGAGGGTGGGAGCCAGATAACTGGGTGGACTATTGTACATGACCCATTGCAACGAAAACCATTTGCACCAAACACTTGACGAAAATAAGATATCTTATTAACAAACAATTAAAAATTAAACACACATATACTTATAAATAAACAGCAACAAAGAAATGGAAAAATAACTAAAGAAAGGAAAAATTAGTAAGAACTGGCAAACACATGAATGATGTTGAAAAACAAAAAAGTGTAAAATAAAAAATTCCAAAAATAGCGAGGGGCATAGTGGAATGGATTAGCATGGACGATGGTCTCCCCAATGACTGGGTGGAAAGGAGGAGATGCAAAATATGGAGCGAGGCTGTCCTAGTGATGATGAGGTGGTATCCCTGGTTAGGTGGAGCCCATGGAAAGGTTTGAGTTCTAAGGGCTCTTGTTTGAAGCTTTCAGGGGTTTGCAACTTTCCCCAGTTACCATGGTTATCAACAGTGGAGACTTGTTGATGAACCTCTTTCATTTCATCCATACTTTCTACATAGGCTCAAACAAGCCCCTCAGATGGTTCCATGCACAATGCGCTGCTAGCAGGATCAGTTGTTAGCCATTGGGTGCCCTCTTGATTGGTGGCTGCTGCGTACAGGCACTATAGGATTGGTGATTCCTCAGTACACTGACTACATGCTTGAATGGATATCTTCTTGGCGGATCATAATTGCTGCGCACAGTTGCACCCTGAGTCACTGTACGCGATGCATGGAACGTGCTTCTTCTTGATCTTTCCAAAAGGATTTTCCTTTGAAATTTCAAGGGAAAGATCTCAGAGTCCTAGTCTTGCATCCACTGTGCTCAACCAGGCCCTTCCCATTATGATTGGGAAGTTCCCCTTGCAATTTTCAACACTAATGACAAGGAAATCAGCAGGATAGGACCACCCACAAATAGTGGTCACAATGTCCTCCACCACTCCCAAGGGAAAAATGATGGACTGGTCTGCCAGCTTGAGCCTAATGTTGCTTTTCTTTAACGGGGGAAAGTTCCAATTCTTGTACATGTCATGTGAGATCAAATTGACTCCTGACCCTGAATCCAAAATAGCCTTATAGGGCTCATTTTCTGCCACCTAAAGATGGATGAGGAGACTTCCTGGATCAGTCAATTTTCGGGGAAGGTGACCTGTCTTTATCCAGTTGGTCACTGCATGTGTGAGCATGGCCGTTTGTACGCTGGAGGCCAGTTGGTCTGAAGGTTGCTCGAGCAGTGGGAAAGTAGAGGAAATTTCAGGTTCAGAGGCACCAACCACTAGTGGGTGCGAGGGTGTGCATACATGATTGGGTCGAAAGAAGGGACGTTTCCATGGCTTGGCTTCCAGTCCACTTGGTTGAGGAGCCGATTGTATGTTGATAGCCCTCGTAGCATTTTGTTGCTGTGGCTATGACGGTATCTCTCCCTGCATAGGTGGAGTAGGTGGGAGTTGAGTGGGATGTTGTGGAGAAGGAGTGGTAGGAGAAGGTGATGGAGGATATTAGAGATGTGGGTTTTTCCCCCTGGGTGATGGAGGTTGTGGTTGGAAATATTCTGGGGGGTGGTAATAATTTTGAAATGTGGCATGACTAGAAGAGTCTTGTGGAGATATTGGTTGTTGAACGTAGTACCCATAAGGATCTGGTTGTCGGTAAGGGTACTGCTTCCTTGGATGTGGCATCCCCCACACTTATGGATGCTGCCACTGCTGGAAGTATTCATACAGTTGCGGTGGTGCTCCACTTGGATAATACCCTTGCTACTGTTGGTGGAATTGCCTGGCATTGCCTTGTGGGTAAGGCAACCTTCAGGGTATTTGCTACCTCGCCAAGCGAGGATTCAATGCATATACCCCAGACTCTTGAAGATGTGACACCATAGGAAAACACCCCTTAGGATGTTCGTATTGGCATATGTCACATTCATCATCCTCCTCCGTGTCAAAGTCTACAACCTATGCTGCTATAGGAACTTTGCCCTTACCCTTATATTGGGCATGTTCAGCTTCCTTCTTCCTATGCTGATCATGATCATTACCTTGTTCTCTAGACTCTTCTGCAATTTTTAGCATACTTTGGAATTTTTCGTCCAATGAGTCCCACATTTTATCAACCTTTGCCGATATTTTAGATGAAAACTTTTGTAAAGGCAAGGTCTTTCGGTTCACCGTTGCTTCCAGTGGTGATTCTTCCTCCTCGTCACAAAATCAGACTTCCATTTTTTTGAGGGAAGGATCCCAGTTAAACTCTTCTGCACTCTCCTTCTTTCTAAGTTCCCCTTCCTCCTTGGCCACCTGCTCAATGAGGCACTGCAATTGATAGGCCCTTAGTTTTGACAGTCGTCCCTAGGCGTACATGCCAAGGATCTTTCGTGTTTCAAAACTGAGCCCATCAATGATGTGGCGAAGCTGTGCCCGCTGAGAGTAGCCATGACCAAGGCACCAATGTAGTAGTGAATAATATATGCTCATGGATGCATCCAAGGGTTCATGATTACCTTGCTTCCACCCTTGGATCTGATGTCTTAGGTTCGCCACTCTGGAGTATGTTTGATACTTGTCATTGACAATCTCAAGCATCATACTCCATCTTCTGATTGATTCTGGTTCCAAAGACCAGTACCAGCTTTTTGCTACCTTGATGAGTGTCCGAGGGAACAGCTTAAGTTTCTGCCAATCATTATCAATGTTTTGCAGGATGCAGGCATCATGGAATTCCTGTAGGTGAGTTTGCAGATCGCAGTTGTACCCCTCTTCAAATCTGGGGATGTTGTTCATATTGACTCACTTGATCCAGCTATCCTTTACGTGCCTACTAGGGATTTGAACTACCTTAGTGATTTGGAGCATGCTTCGAGTAGCCAACAATGGCTGATCCGAGTCATAGTCCTATTGAGGAACATGATGTCTGTGACATTTCCTCATGTTGTCCCTTGCGATCCTTTCAACCACCATCCTTTCACTCCTTTCTACCCTAGCTACGATCAGAGGTTGAACTGGATGAAGGTATAGGAGATCAAGAGGATGGAGAAGAGGGAGAGGGATTGCCACCACCCTAGTTTCGATTTTCCCCTCTACTCTGGTGATGGCCACGATCTTCCTGTCCATCCTTGCCTGGGCTTTTTCCCACGTGACCCTCCATCCCCTTGAGGATCTTGGTCACTTGGAGGCTTGTTCTGGATGATGGACTGAAGGATCTACTGTCCCAGAGGAATTTTGGCTGAATGGGAATCATGAAAGATGGGTTCCCCATTGTCTTGTAGCCCTTGCAAGAATAAGGGATTATTGAATTGTTTCCCCTTCACGTGTTCATATCTTTCTACCTATTGCTGGTCTTGTGCTTATTAAGCCTTAGTGGGATGATAGTCCCGATAGTCATGATCCTCCATGACGTACTCCACTCCATGGTCCTAGATGCCTAGTCTGCCAAGATTGTGGAATAGCATTCCAGGAGCCGATTGGTTAGGTGGTAGTATGATGTTTCCCTTCATGTGCACCCATCGTAGATGCTCATCCTAATGTAGGATGAATGTGAAGTTAGGGACATATTCATCGGGATGCTTGTATACCACCCGACATTCTTGTGGCACCGGTGGGTTGGATACATCTCACCTGTGAGAAGAAGTCATATTGGATGTTAGATGATCCATTTAATCAATGTACCTTATGTTTGCTTTAATCCACCTAGCGTGCGTAAATGTTACTATCCTGGGTCCATTCCAACAACATGTATGATAGTTTTACTAAGGTTAGATGATGCATGTAAGACTAACAGTCCTCGGCAATGGTGCCAATGATGAGCGGCTAGGTACCCCTATGCCCAACCATGCGAATCACGGGCGTTCACTTGTGACTCGGTTAAATTTTGTAGACTGTAAGCACTTAATATACACCAGACCTCTAACTGGTAAAATCCTTTGTTAGAATGGTCACTGTCTTCTCAACCTCACTTGTGAGTATCTAGTGGCAATGGTTAAGTAAGATTGAGGCAACTGATTTTTATAGTTTTTACTTTATCTTTTGGTGTCTAATTAAGGTACGGAAAGTATGGAATGAAATATTATCTAACCTATAATTATCCTAATCTGTATCTTAACTATTCCTAGCATAAGTATCCGATCCCATCTTTTAGACACGTTCTGAGTAGTTCCTAACCACTACTGGATTACCAGATGTTAAGCCTCATTGGGTTACCAAGTGTTGGATTTACGTTCGAGATGGTTGTACTTATGGTTTCTATGAACTATAAATGATTGATAACAATTAAACTAGTAATAAGAGAAACTCAAGTAATTATCAAAGCATAGAAACATTAAACTATTAAATGCAATAAATGACTAGGTCCAAATGCTGCAAGGAATGCGTGAAAGCTTGTCTTTATTGCTGTTCATGCCAATGGGCTTAGATACATCAACGCTCGAATAAAGAGCTGGACATCTTCTTTACACCTACTGTGGGCACTTTGAAAATATTCTATCTCCTATGGGAACAAACTGTAAGAGCTTTGCTATAATTGACAAAAAGGTACCTCAATGAGGCGGAAGGCCCTCTTATTTATAGGCCGAAATAGGTGCCGCGTAAACGGGGCCACATCAACACATGGAAGGATGCGTCGATGGGGTCACGTCGACAAGGCTGCATATATGGGGCTGTGTTGACGCGGCTGCATATACAGGGTCCTATATACATGGCCTAGTAAACGCGGCGACCAACAAACACTTCATCAGATACCGAGCTGTATCATGTTTCCTTTGTCAACAATCATGGTCAACTGCCAGAAGGTTTCTACTCTGTATGTTTTTGGAGATTCAACAGTGGACACAGGCAATAATAATTTTTCAAAGAGCATAGCTCAGGCCAACTTCCCTCCTTATGGTAGAGATTTTGCTGACCAAACTGCCACCGGCCAATTATTTGATGGAAAACTCATGTCAGACTTGCTCTGTAAGTAGAGTTCTATTGCTAAATGACTTTCCCCCCTGATCAAAACCATTGTTATGAAACTTGTTACTTAGAATATAATTTCCTAAAATTTGAAATCCTGAATAATCATAGCCAATAAACTCAGCTTTTCTGGTTCTGTCCCACGGTTTCTGGATCCTTAGTCACGAAGACAAACAAGTGTAAAAGAAGTATGCTTTGCTTCTGCTGCATCGGGCTACTACAATCCTACTTCAAAATTTTTTGTGAGTGAGAGTGATGGTTGTTTAATAATTTAATTTCTTTCAATCCACTGATTATTATTGCTTATATTTCTCATAGAATTTATAATATTTTCATCATTGGTGAAACACCACAAAAATTTGGGCTATTGTTTCTCTTGACTACAAATTTGGCTAAGTGTCAGAATGGTGATACTTTTCAAAAAATTTTCTAAGTGTTGAGTACAGTAAACTCAAACTGCTACATTTGCAAAATTTTTCTAAGTGTCGAATGATGACACTTTTTGAAAATTTGTTTAAGTGTTGGGACTATGCTCTCTATTGCAGTAGAGCGTAGTTAGCAATTTTCTACAATTTTGGCTAAGTGTCTGAACGAAGTCACAAGTTGCAAAATTTTTCTAACTACTACGACTACACTCTACAAGTATAACAAAGGGTGAGTGTAGCAACCAGAGTTAGACAAATTTTTCTGAGTGTTGGACTATGCTCCCATTGCCTTGACTATGCTCTAGAGCGTAGTTAGTGTAGTCAACATACAACAACTAGTTTTGCAGGATCTTTTCTAAGTGTCAAAACAATGACACAAGCTACAAATTTCTTTAAGTGTCGGACTACGCTCCCACTACCCCAACTACGCTTTAAAGCGTGGTCAGCATAGAACACCATTTTTGCAAAATTTTACTAATTACTGGGACTATGCTTTACAAGTGTAGCAAGGGGTGAGCATAGCAACTAGAGTTAGAAAAATTTTCAAACTTTTTCTAAATGTCATCAGACTTAGAAAATTTTTTGACTACCCATTGGATGCCCAGCCTAATTCCATGTTTTAACTATCTCAGAGTGTAGTCCCACCTACTGCACCACCACATGGCACCTGGTCCACATTTTGGGCTAACCCTAACCTTATAAATACCCTTGGACCCCTAATGTTTTAGGGGTTAGTAGTTAGCACTTTCATTTGGCATTTTGGTATTTTGGCATCTTGGCACTTAGCTCTATGGGTGAATGAGACCTAGAGCACATCATACCGATAGAGAGGCAGAGTGGCACACCACTGCCCACTGTAGCCTTGTTGTAGCCCTACAAAACACTACATGGTACACCATGGAAACCAACCTGGTAGGCATGGATATCATAGTGAGCACTAGACTTCACAACCCAACACCACCGAGATTGTGACTATGCTTCCACTATGCTTGTTGTACACTATGTACCTTCTGAATCCCTTTTGGTGTTAACTATGCTCAACCCCATTTGGGGTAGTGTTCCATTTCTCTCTCTTCTTTCTTTGCATTTTCTTCCCATTTTTTCCTATTTTATCCACATTTGGCCTAGAACTACACTTGGGCAACAGTCCACATGTGCCAACACTTCCATTTTCTACCAAAAAACATGGCTGTGCTCAACACTATTTACACTGTTAACGTCGACTATGCTTAGCACTATTCATATGGTTGACATCACTCGACACTTAGAGTCGTTTTCACATTAGCACCATTTGCATTTCGTAAGTCCCTATTTGATTGACAAGGTCGTTTAGGGCATCCCATCTTTGCCTCTAGTAAGGTTCTCACGTGGATGCAAGGTTAGGTTGTGTACCCGTGAACCCCTCGGTGTTCCAACTACCAACATTTTCAGTTGTTATAGTTTTTGGCGCTAGAAGGAGGGTTGTGCCATTTTCTTCTTTGCACTCTATTGTGGTTGTCTTCATGTGCTCTCTGCACCCCCGTCAATGCAGGTTGGATCCTATTGTTGGTCTCCCTAACACCTTGTATAGCAACTCAAATTACAATGTTTGTCACTCTTTTCTAAGTCTTCACTCTCTAAGCATAGAGAGTGTAGTAAGTGGAGAGCGTAGTTGTTGTGGCACATAATCTCCATACTTAGCATTTTTTCTGTAGTTTTACACTTAGCCATTTTTTCAGCATTTTCATACTTAGTCATTTTTTTGCATTTTTTATACTTAGCCATTTTCTACTACTAGCAAACTTAACTATTTTTTCTGCATTTTCATACTTGGCCAAATTTTTGCAATTTCATACTTAGCTAATTTTTCGTAGTTTTACACTTAATCAATTTTTTGTAGTTTCCAGACTTAGCTATTACCTGTAGACTTAGACATTTTTCTATAGTTTCCAAAGTTAGCTATTTTTTGTAAATAGCAACTCTCACAACCCGATCTATGAACATGAACCTAGATCAACCTTCCATGTCAGTGTCTAACACATTTGATATCATGATCCACCCAAAGCATGTTGTGCTTAGCCATGAACAATATAACTTTGTTTGTGCCAAAATCCAAGTAGGATTACCCATGGATCGTCTTGACCTAGAGACAAAACAAAACTATGAACGAGTCCATCGGGATAGATGAGAATACAATCCTACCTTGTTTGATATAATCCCACTCATAGGGTTCTATCACTAGTTGCTATCCCAACTCATCTATGTCAATGAGCACAATGTAGGAACAGCCTATGAGGAAGCCTCATAGGAGAAAGAAGATGAGTTCGAGGCCTACTCCGAATGTGAGAGCCCTCTTTACAACATCTTCCAACAACCACTCCCCAGTACGACCCCTCAATTTAGTTCACCTATCCTTTCCAAGATGGTGACCATGCCAGTTCAGCCTTCCTTGCAAGCAACTGTTACATTTTCCGAAGCCTTCACTCATGCAGGGGCCATCTCGACGCCTCAAATGATTCAGGCATTCTACATCCTACTTGTCTCATCGGTGCCCTTGGTGTCAATCAACCCATGCATTTGTGGCCTACCTTGGTCACCACGTCCATCGCTTAGCCAACACATCAACTACATCTATTTACTATAACATTAAACTGGTAATAATCATTTGCTACAATGTTAAATTGGCTTACTCTGCAACCGATAATCCAGATTTCTATTGTGAAACCAACACAAGCCTAGTCAACGTAACTAATTGGCACATCTCCAAGCTTGGATTAGGCATTCTAGTTGATCCAAAGTTTGATGGAGGAGGTCAACTGACTCAAAGTAGCCTCCTTTGAAACCATCAAGGTGGTGGATTTCTACTAAGATGATCCCATAAGTCCTACGGTACCACCCCTAACTCTCCCAATAGGGGTCCTGCTACCTCAACTCATCAAGTACAATGGTGAAGGGGACCCTAACACACACCTTCTCATATTTAGGTCTGAATGTATTTTGCTACATGCCTGGCCACTTGCCATCATGCACATCTTTTCCATGTCCCTAACTGGTAAAGCCCTTGACCTGTACCATGCGCTACCTAGGGCCTCTATCTCCTCTTTGGAGGACCTCCTTAGCCAATTTATGACATGCTTCAGGTACAACCTAAACCCTAAAGCAACCCTCGACCAGCTCATGCAGGTTAAGTAGGAGCCCCTAAAGCCCATGCCCAAATTCATCCAATGATGGAGCATCACCTTGCAAGAAATTTGTGAGCCTATATCAGAGACACACCTCTTGGCCATTTCCAGGGATGCAATCAATGACTTCATCAAGTTAAAACTGTACTACCAGGTCCCAAAGTGTCTTAGCTAAGTATTTTCCCAAATGAAGGGCATAGAGGAGGCAGTGAAAGCAAGCAACGACCCAACCTACGTGGCCTACAAAAACCAGCATGCACAGAAGAAAAATGCAACAGTGGAAATAGTAACCATGAATGCAAAAGCAACCAACCAGGGCCCAATGGCTAAGTAGCCTAAAGCCCCAACTTACAAAGTTTCCACCAACCCTAGCACTAACTAGCCCACATTAGTAAGGGCCATAGTGCCAGCTCCTACAAGGCCCCACTTTGAGCACAAGAATCACTCAAAGTATGCCCCATTGTTGATGAAATCCTCCAAATTATTAGACCAACTTTTGAAAGCTAAGAAAATCCAATACAAATTAGTATCAAAGATGCCCACCAAAAACACAACTGGTACTGCAAATTACTAAGGAACCCCACCTTAGTAGTACCAAACGAGCCCCCGATCCTACAACATTTCCAATTGGACCAATTCTGTCATTATCACAAGATGTTTGGTTATAGCATAGACTTCTATTGGGCTTTGTAAGATGATTTGTAAAGAATCGTAGAAAGGGGCCAATTGGTGTTTGATGTAGCATACCAGTCCAACACGAAAAATGCCCCCTACCTCATAAACTCCATCAACATAGGAGGCAAGTCCAAACCTACAAAACAATCATTTGTGATCTGAGTGCCTCCTAGCAAGGCAAGGATCCCTCAGCCTCCATAAGCAAGAGGTCCCCCTTTATGGCCAAAGTGCCACCTCAGGCACCCCCAACACCCTTCATGGTTATGGTTTCACAACAACTGTCTTATAAGATGTTAAATTGACATGATGTTGCACCTACAATTGCTAAACAACCCTTTGTCATCAAGGTGCCACAATGAGCTAGCCCGGTTGCGAAAACTCCCAAACAACCACCATTTGTCATTAGGGTGCCACAACGTGATGGCCCCTTACCTACCCGAAACCCAATAGTGGGCAACGTGTCAGTCTCTTCTTCTTCAAGGTTTGACCCCACTAGTAACTTGGGTAGGCCTACCAAATGAAAATGCAAGAGGCCGAACGAGTGCCTCGCAACCCCCATGCTTGAAACGAATGCTACAACGAGCAAGTTGCAACTATGCACTGAGGCCCCCAAGCAAGCCAAACAAGCCAAGCGTAAGTCCCCTCTGTAAGAGATTTGTCTTTCGAGCTACATGGAGGAGGTCAAGGCCAACAAAATAGTTGATGACAAGGACTTCGTAGTAGCACTAGCCTAGGTGAAACAAACACTCAAGTAGAAACACAATGTTAAGATTGTATGACTTGGTAATGACCTCATTTGCTCATCGCCAAGCATTGGCCTAGATGTTGGCCTCCATTTTTTTTACAGAGGACATCCCTATAGATGAGAATGCTATCTGTGTAGTGATCTTGCCTTCTATGCCACAAAAGTTAGGTTCAACATCCTTGTCCTTTCACGACAAAGTAGTCAAGGTCAACCCTGAACAAGGAGAGGTCACAACAGCTCCATTGTCAATTAGCATATGTGTTGGGCAGTGCACCATCTGTAGGGTGCACATTGATGATAATGTGGCAACAAATGTAGTTCTATACCCCATCATCAATAAGCAGGGTCTGATAGATGAGATTAGGCCTACCAAAATTGTATGTCTAAAATTCTTCAATTGATCACGCATCACCGTCAGGGGTACAATCAACATTGCCTTCATGGTAGGGGAGCAATTCCCCACCTCTACAGATTTCATAGTTATAGATGAGATGCTAGGCTTCAACCTAATCTTAGGTTGGCCTTGGCTTGTTGAACTATAGGTCATCTCCTCTCCAATCCACCAAGAAGTCCACTTTCCATACAAAGGTGGTCAAGTTATCATCTACGGTGATAACATCTCCCCTCAAACTATCCACAACATAGATATGGAACAAGTGTCGGAGGTGGATTTTTTTGGTGATACACCTGCAACAACCAACACAATGCCTAAGGCTAACACACTTGAATAAGTGGTTGAAGCCAACAACCCCACATAGGACCCTAAGGTTTTCGTGCCTCCTAATCCATGCTTAGTTAGGAAGCAACTACATGACCAAGACTTTCCCTTGGCCAAAAATGCGCTAGGCGCCTACTTACCCCTTACTACCATGTCCATGCATTTTTGGTTTTTGCTTACATTGCATTTGTTTATGCATTTACATTTCGTCTACTTGCTTAGTTTACACACTGCTCTCTTTGTTTATGCATTTTGGGCTAACCTTAGTCCTATAAATACCCTTGGACCCCCAACGTTTTAGGGGTTAGTAGTTGGCACTTTTATTTGACATTTTGGCATCTTAGCATCTTAGCACTTAGCTACGTGGGTGAACGAGACCTGGAGCACACCACACCGACAGAGAAGCAGAGTCCTGCAGAACACCACACGATACACTGTGCAAGCACGAACATCACGACAACTACTAGACTTCATAGCCTGACATCATTGAGACAGTGACTATGCTCCCACTGTGCTTGTTGTACACCGATGAATCCCTTTTGGTGTTAACTATGCTCAATCCCATTTGAGGCAGTGTTCCGTTTCTCTCTCTTCTTTCTTTGCATTTTCTTCACTTTTTTTTTTTGCATTTTATTTGCATTTGGCCTACAACTATGCTCAGGTAGCAATCCACGCATGTGGACACTCTGTTTTCTGCCAAAAAACGTGGAGCACCCCGTGTGTGCCTCTAGCAAGACCCTCGCTCAGACGTGAGGTTAGGCTGTGCCTACGAACCCCTCGGTGTTCTGGCACTGGGTCGTTACAATTGGTGCTACCAGAACATGATTAGCATAATCCAACAGGTTGAATGTTTTTGGCAATACAAATTAGAATTGGCAGAACTTGTGGAGGCATAGAACTCTGTGAAAATTATTTCAGGGGGACTGTACCTGGTGAGTGCAGGAACCAACGATATCATGCTGAGTTACACTCTGAATCCCTTCAACCAAAAGAGATACAGTGCAGCAGAATTCACGCAAATTATATGTCCGTCGTTTGTAAAATTCATGGAGGAAATGTATGCAGAGTATGCCAGGAGATTTTTGGTGCTGAATCCTCTGCCAGTTGGTTGTTTGCCGGGCATAACAACACTGTTCAGCAAGAACGGCCTATGTGTATCAGAAATTACAGAGATCGGGAGAGCTACCTACGATTTGTTTGAGACAACTCTTTCGTCTCTATCAACTAGGCTTCCTGGCTTCACCTTCGCATTTGTCGACATGAGCAGCATTCTTCAGCAGCTTTCCTAGGATCCATCCAGCTTTGGTAACAGTAGAGTTTTCTGACCCAAAAAAATGTTAAATTTTCATTGAAAATCTTGAACAGCAAATTTAGTAATTTCTAGATGATTATCACTCTAGCGTTGCTGCATCATTATGGTTGGGTTACATGTCAAAAACTAACGATTCATCTACTTGCAATTTTTCGTTATCTTCTTTGATTGTTTCTATGAAACTGCCACCCATCATTATGCTTGCACTAAAACTTGATGTACTTGCCATTATTCATATTTACTCTTAATTGATCTCATATAATTATCACTAATTACTGTGTGATAAATGCTATTCTGTGTTTTCTTAGAACATGTGCAGTTCTATAACATCTAGTCTTGCAACATTAAAGATCTCCTTCTGTAGTTCTGCTTTTCCAGCCGATCGTTTAGATTGTGGGCAACGTAACTTCAGCATTTTCGAAACGAAGGGTTTTATATTCATGGAAATTTGAACTACTGCAGGATTTGTGGAAGGTAGAAAGGGATGCTGCGGTACTGGGCTAATAGAGTTGGGATTCCTTTGTGACAAGAAATTTGTAATGTGTGCTGACACGTCCAAGTATGTGTACTGGCATTCCATCCATCCCACCACCGCGCCCTGCTCAATTGTCACTGCAGCAGCTTTCAATCAATTCCTTTCTAAATTAAAAATAATGTAAACTCATTCCAATGGGAATCTTGATGTTTGGAATATATTAGCAAAAATAATGTATAGCGGCTGAATGGTTTCTTGTTGGTTGATTTATTATATAGTTGTGGTGGTTGTTATATGGTATTGTTGAGAAACTCTATGATAATTATTTGGAAAGATCCTAGGGGTGTTTTCCCTAATTTTTCTCTCTTTCCTCAACACACAATTTTTGGTTTAAGCTAAATGCAATTATACAAAATCCCTTTTACGCATTGATTCTTGGTGATAACCCTCTCTTTTGTAGCCTAGCTTGTCAGCGAGGTAGGACAATTCTTATGTTCCATTATACATCTAAGGACATAGTGACATACAAGTATAGCAAAATATTAAAAATATTATTAAAATATCATCTAATAAATTTTTTTGCGGGGAATCTTGGAGCTAGTAATACAACCCCCATATAAACAGTAGAGTAGATACAACCGAATAATGAAGAGTTCTACCACAAAGTTGCTCACAAGAATGGGTGTTAGCTTAGTGGTAAGACTCTTGATTTAAAAGCTCCAAATCATAAGTTCGATTCTGGTGGGCAATACTGAGTTATAAAGTTTTAATTGGACTATATATCTTGGGGTGTATCTATATTTCAATTATTCCAGGTTCCAACACCTCCCCACCACAAGGTGCTCCACTACTACTACAATTATAAGTTGGCTAATGTAGTAATAGAAAGTTACTACTAAGGGTTGTGTACCTACACTTGGTGAATGGTGTTGCCACTTACCTCTAAAAATAATGCAAACCACGAGTTTATGATGGATTACCTCTTTTATCTCAAAACCTAATCCTTGTAACCTTTTCTCTAATGATCGTGAGGCCAGCACCACAGTCCCTACTACCCTATTGACCTTTCTGTATTTATTTCTTTTTTTATGTGTTTCTCTTGGGGCCCCTAGATCATACCAAAGCCCATGTATTGGGGATCTTTATCTAACCTTTCAAGATTTACCCTTCGGGATGATATCTATCTATCTATCTAAATTATGACATTTATTACATTATAATCTAGATGTCGATGTTGATCAATCGATGCTATATATATATATAGACTTGTAATTGGAACTCCTGGATAAGCCCTCTTAGATTGGCCTTATGATTACCATCTTATAGGTATTGTGCTAGAGAATTTAGGCTACATATGATGCCTACCTTACTTCGTATCCTTATCACATAACTTTCAATCCCCTACTAGTACTGCAAAGGCTCCCTCCACCTTATCCTTTCCTTATGTTGATGCTTCATCTACACTACTTATAAGTAGAGGTAGAAATCAAACTATTATGTTCCCATTCCCAAATGATATTGATGCATAATGAAGATGGTGCCTCTTCAGTGTTATTGTTATCGTAACAAGACTCAAAAGGGCAGTTATAATTAAGATCCAAAAGAACACATTATAATAATGGATATGTCTCCTGAGGTAACCTTTGGGGGTTTGACCTAAGGAATTTATATATGGGCTTAGAGGTTGTGCCAACATGGAGTGGTGAAGCCTAGAATGGCAATTCACAGGTGTCAAGTGAAGCGGGATAGGAAGTGGACTAGCCATCCCTTTTGGCCGATTATAGGCCTAACTGTGATGGCAATGCTAGACTGCCTCTAAGGAATAGATGTCGAAGGAAGAAAATCCTAACAAACACTCTCATAGTGTAATCTAGATACACTATTCAATATTAATAAAGCATTATTTTCTTTGTTTTTTTGCACATTCTTTGTTATTTCCTATATGCATAATGTTGAATGTTACATATATTTGATGTTTGGTATATAGTCTTCTTATGCATAATGTCTAATATAATGTATATTTGAAGTTTTTCATGACATCTAGGGATGAGATGTCACAATTGGTATCAGAGCAAACCACGACCCAAGGGCCATTCAGAATCATGGACCAACTACAACATGGACTTGATGATGAACCATGAAGCCATGATACAAGAAAGTCATTAATCATCACCAGATGGACCACATGTCCATGATGATCTATGTAAGCTAGAAGATACTGTATCATTGATTTCATGAACAATGGATCAGGCATCTACAAAAGATGTAAATCCCATAGACCAACAAACTTCATTCATAGATATCATTGATCAGTGAAGATTTGGCTATGCCTCATCAAAATTTATCAATGGTAAGAGATGTTGGTAAGACAAGGATACACTGGTCCAGGTAACTCTTACCAATTTTAATACTATAAATATTAACTGATTAAGGTCATTGTTAAGTTTCTCCCAAGAAGTTAGTACCCTTTACCTAAACTAATCTTGTTTTGTTAAAACTCATTATCCTTACTAACTTAGAGTCATTTATAAGTTACCATGTCTTTAATATATCAACCTAGTAAGGTCATTTTGGTAGAATAAACTAGTTTTAGATACTTTACAAGCTTGAAATTCCAACTCTATTTTTGAACCCTAAGACTATATCCAATGCATAGTACTTGTTGAGATGATTCTAACGGTACAATTTTCATCTCGATTGGGCTTATGGTTTAGGAGATATCATGGTGTTAATTTTCTTGTTATGATTGCGTTAAAATAATATTTAATTATTATTTATTTAAAAAAAGAGTCAAAATTTTAGGATTGGGAATCAAAAACGAAATCATTGTTCATCCATACTAAACCTCCAACTTGTCATCAGTTGAACCACCACATTAATTGCTAGGGTAAGGTTAAACAAAATAATAATAATAAGTTAAAGAAAAAAAAGAAAACACAACAACAACAACATAGAAAGGGAGGTTATGGGTTTGACCCTAGCCCCTAATATAATAATAGTAATACTAAAAATAAATAATTTTTAAAAAGAATTATTTTAGGATGCACAAGCCCTATAGGGACCATGCTAGCCTTGTATGGACCACGCTATCCTGCAAGGGCCACATAGGCCCTGCCTTAGTCCATTGCTTCACCATTGCTCTCTTGTAGCCACATTGCTCTACTGCTTGCTTGTAGTGATGTCGGTCTGTTGTCCATTGAAGCACCACAAAAGTTTGTATGTTATAGCCAATTTCCATCATGTAGCTTTTAGGTAAAAATTTATTGTAAATGTGAAGATTGTAATCCATGAGGGGAAATATCATATATTTGATACTTTTGGGGNNNNTCAAAAATGACAATTTGATGGGTTTTATGGAGGGTATACATTTTTTTACATTGGAAACACTTGCAAGGAGGAAGATCTCACCTACCCCTAGCATGAAGGGATGGGGGTTTCCCCCTCAACATGGAAACTTTCCCCCAACGTAGAGACCCCATGCATAGCTTAAAAACCTTTCCCCATTAGTGTGGAAGTTTTTCCCCAGCATGGAGGCTTCACCCCCAATGTGAAAGCCACAAAAGCTAGATTTCAACACTCCATTCACTCCAACGTTGACTAGCCACTTTAACAAGGATGGCAGATGGCTTAACGTGGAAGATTCATATCTAGCATAGAAGGTGTCTCCCTATTACTATTTTTAGTGAATGGAATGACCATGGGGGAAAGGCACTTACTATATATGGTAACCCACCAAATTTGGACATCCAATTCACATGTACGAGCTAGAAATTTGTAGAAATTTGGTAGCTAATTTGTAGCCATTGTGCAGCTAAATTACATCACAATCATAGCCATTTTTCAGCCCCATTCATGGCTTGAAACCTATAAAAACTAGTTTCAAACATCATTTATAAGTTCAACATTTTTGGCAATTCCATAACCCTAACATTGGTTCAACAATTTTCTCAAGGTTTAGAAATTTTTCACAATCAGCAACTTTTGGTTCTCACAATTTTCATAGTTCCACACTTGGACATTCTTAAGCACTCAAGAGCTCTTGTAGTCCTTCATGTTTTCATTATCTTTAACCCCAATGTGAAAGCATTATAGCCTTGAAACTTGTCAACTTTTGGTGTCAACATTGCATTTTTGGGGCTTCCAACCCCTAGTGTGTAGCAATCTAGTAGTCAAAATTTTCACTTTTCTCACCCCCTGCAATAACCCAAGTTATAGATCTACAATTTATAGTAGTGAAGATTTGAATGCATCAAGAGTGGCTTGGTATCTAGATCATGAAACAAATCACAGTGGGTTCAATGAGCCTTGAACTCTTGCCTTAGTGAACCCTCCTTTGCTCTTTCATGGGCATTTATTGTACACATTTCTAGAATTCTTTCTTTATTATTTTAATAAAGTTTTAAAGTTTCATTTTTATGTGGAATTTGCATTTGTTTTTCCATTCTATAGATTTATAATTTTTTCATTATTATCTACATCATTTATTTTGCATTTCATAAGTCCTTGGATGATCTACCAAACCATCTAGGACACCTCAAATTCCATTTTTTTTGGAGGCCATAGGGATTTGGAGTTGAGGTTGCTACACCAAATCCATTAGTTTTTTCAACGATTGATTTTTTTGGTTGCAATAGTTTTCTTATCTCTAGAAGGAAAGCCTCAGCCCAATCTCTATGTCTAAATCAATTTTCCCTATTGCCAACATTACCTTTCATTGCAAATATCTACAATTTTGATATTAAAACTTTTAAAATGTTCAAAACCCAATGTTGCAAGCCATTCCTCCTACAATTAGGGCCCAATGTGTAAGTTGTAGGTGTTTGGGTTTTCAAGATTTTCATAGCAGTTACTATGAATTTCAAGGCCAACATTGACATCTCACTAAAACCTTCAAAAAATCAATGCTGCCCCTTTCCCCTTGTGACCAATGCTATAGTGTAAAAGTTGCAGGTGGTTGGATGGTGACTTTTCATAGTAGTTGCTGTGATTTTTTCAGCCCAAAGCTAGTGTTAAAACCTTTCTTCCTTTTTCTTTCTTGCTACCAATTTTTTTAGTTTCTAAAGTAGGTGGTGCAACCCTTCCAAAAACCATCAAAATTTTGGAAGTTAGCTTCCCCCCATCATTTCAAGCTAAGAAAATTAACAGCTTACCAAAACTAGTCTTAGTGGAAAAACACCAACTTTCCACTTTGATTTTTAGCCTTTCCCCCCATCAATGTTGGAATAGAAGGTCTGATATTTCCATCATCTCATCTTCTCCTTTCCCTTTCCCTCCCCAACCCACCCACCAACCCCCACACACACCCCCCATCCCCCCTNATGGAGGTAGTTAGGAGGCTAGTGTGGGTAAGGCTTAACACCAACATTTCTAGCTTTCTATTTTTGGTAAAGGGATAAATGTCCATTACCCTCCACTTACTAATCATAGAAAGTGCTCTATTTTCAGCTGATCAATAGCATTATTTGGCTATTATTGTTATTTGTAGGTTTTTATTTTATTTTTTGTAGTCAAAACCTTTAAAAATCAATGTTGTCTCTTCCCCCTATGACCTAAACTATAGCATGGAAGTTGCAAGTGGTTGGGTATTGGCTTTTCACATCAATTGCTATGAATTTTTAATCCAAAGCCAAAATTGATATTTCCACCCCCCTCCCCCCCACCTTTCTCCTTTTTTCTACTAAGTTTTTTCAATTTCCAAAGTGGGTGGTGCAACCCTTTTGGAAACCATCAAACTTCTAGAAGTTAGCTTTCCCCCATCTTTCCAAGCTGAGAAAATTGGTAGCCTGCCAAAACCAATCTTAGTGGAAAAACACCAACTTTCCACTTTGATTTTCAGCCTTTCCCCCTTCATCAACATTGGATTAGAAGGTGTGATATTCCCATCATCTCACCTCCTTCTTTCCCCCTTACCATAACTAGTGTAGAGGTAGTTGGGAGGCTAGCATGGATAAGGCTCAACACCAACATTTCTAGCTTTCTATTTTTGGTGAAGGGGTAAACCCCAATTACCCCCCACTTACTAATTATAGAAAGTGCTCCATTTTTAGCCATTTTTTTCCTTTGGCCATTTTTGAATTCCACTTATTTGGATTTACTTCTATCTTTGCATATTATAGCCTATTTTAAGCCATTTTTTCCAAAATAACCATGTCTTTTTAGCAATCCACCAAGTTGCCTCTCATCTTCATTGGTGAAATTCCTAGCCAACAAGCCATGAGGATCTATGATTACAAAGACCCTACTATCATTGAATGTAGGAAATCTTTGAGCGTTAGGGGAAACGTCCTAATTTTGTGGCCATAAATGAATATTTTTATGACTTCATTTGCACCAAAATATAGGATGGCATGTTGATTTCATGTTTGGAAGTAGAAGCCAAAAGGGAGTTTGAACTCATCCACCTGAATGGTAAGGAGTACATCCCTTCCTCTATGATCAAATACCTCTAATTTATATCTATGTTGGTATCTTAGCCCAATTGATTGAGATGGAGGAGGAAGAGGACAAACATATCTCAATGGAATAATAGGAAGAGGAGGATGAATTTAGGGTAGAATTTGAGCCCCCAAAGTCATAACAACTTCCTCTAATGCCTTTGTTTTCTCCATGGGCATGGTGTTTCCATATTCCACTCCCTCCTACCCTACCATGGCTAATCCTTTGCTGATTATAGCCACACATCAAACTTAATTGATGCCATAATCAATAGCCTATAACTTGTTGATGCCATTTTCCACATAGCCTAGGTTAGTTCAATCAACAATGGTGGTAGCTACTACTATTATCCTATGGACTAGCCATGTGGGATCCACCATTGAATCCTAAGCAATGTAGGGGTCACACATCCCATTTATCCCATTTGTGCCTTAGTTACTAGCATAAACATATTTCTCCCTATTTGGTCCATAAGCTACGACCATGACACAACCACTTCCTTCTATCTTGCAACCCATAGCAAGGCCATAGGCCATACAATATATGCCATAATCATATGTGAAAACCCCACAACTAAAAAGGTCATAACATGGTCTAGATCAAGCCTTCTAGATGATCTAGGACTTGATAGAGGGGTTGAAGAGGCTTAAAGCCTTTACCTCACAAATTGTCAAGATTATGGACTTCTACTAGGATGATATCATCATTCTTGTGGTCCCACCCTTGACACTTCCTCCTAGCATCCCTATTTTCTAGTGTAGCAAATACAATAGAGAAGGTGACCCTGATGATGACCTTATAACCTTTAGATCCAAGTGTTTACTCTTACAACCTTGGCCTCATACCATTATGAGAATTTTTCCTATGTCCTTGATTGGAAAAGCACTTGATTGATATCGTGCCTTACCTAGAGGATCAATATTCTCTCTGGAGGACTTGATAGCTAAGTTCATTAACCACTTCAAGTATAACTTAAAGCCCAACACCATGCTTGACCAACTTGTGAAGGTCAAGTAAGTATCCCTAGAACTTATGCAGATGTTCATTCAATGGTGGAATGGACTAAATAAAATACTAGAACCCATTGTTGAGGCCAATCTTTTAGCCCCATTCAAGGGGGTGGTGAATGATTTTATCAAGACTAAGCTCTACCACCTTAGCTTATAGTCCCTTAGCTAAGCATTTTTGCAAACCAAGAATATAGAGGATGTTGTGAAGGCTAGTCACAATCCAACCTATGTAGCATATAAAAATCAATACACATAGAGAGACAAAGAGAAGGACAAACAAAACAACACGACTATAGAAACTATGATCAAAGAAGCAAAGATCATAAACCAAGGGCAAAGGATCAAACCACCCAAGGCCTCTACTAATGACCATAATAACCAACCATCAATCTTTGGGGCCACTACATTGAAACAATCAAACCCAATTTTGAAAGAAAAGATAGGTCGAAATACACTACACTATCATTAAAACCATTAGAGCTGTTATACCAACTTTTGAAAAGTGGGCACATTCAATACAAGAAGATGTCTAAAGCTTCTTGAAAGAAGCATGATAGGCTCTATGAAATAGCCAAAGACCTTACTCAAGCAACAAAGGAGGATCCACAACTACCTAGGTACTTCAAACTGGATCACTTTTGTCATTATCTCCAAGTACTTGGTTATGACATAAACTTCTACCTTGGGCTAAAGGATGACTTGTAGAGGATGATGAATAGGGGGAGCTAGTCTTTGATGTTTCCAACCTAGTCTTGCCACAAAATCATTCAATGCAGGTCTCCAAGTACCCGTTGAATGCTAATGATAGTACTTATCTTATTTTAGAATTCAACATTGATGATGATTGGAGATCCTCAAGAAACTCATTTGTGATCCTAGTACCCCCTTATGATGAAAGGAATTCTTTAGCTTCCACTAGCTTAAAATCCCCCTTTGTCATAAGAGTACTATCATGAATGCCTCTGAGGAAACCTTTTGTCATCAAGGTGTCCTAGCCTAACACAACCAAACCAACCGTAGCCCAACCAACTAAATAAAGAACTCTTGTGGTGGAAAATGCTACTGAATCTTCCTAAAAACCAATGATTGACAACTAGAAAACCTCAACCAAGAAAAGGAAGAAGCATAAGCAAAAGCCCAGTAGCAAGGGTGACAAGTAGATAGAGGCACGAAAGGAAGTGGGCCCATTGAAGCCCACTCCCCTTTCAGCTATATCCATGATCTCCTCTATCCAACCTACTTCAACCAAAAGCCACATGAGAACCCTAAAACCCATAGCCAGAAGAATGAGGAAAAGCCCCAAAAACCACAACCTAAAGTCAAAGTTTGCATTTTGGAATGCATGGAGGAAGTAAAGAACAACTAGGCTGATAAGCCTATGGCTAACAACACAACCTTTCTTAGTGCAATGGACCAAGTCAGGTAATTCCTCAAGTAGAAGAACATAAATCTAAGCTTGTATGACTTGATCATAACTTCTACCACATATCATGAGGTGCTAGTCAAAATGTTAACTTCCATCCCTGTTAGTGAGGACATCCCTGATAATGAGGAACTCATCCATGTAGTGATGGTTCCTCCCTCATCAAGGGAGGAGAAGTCAACAATTCTAGTATTTTGTGATAGTGAAATCAAGGTTAATCCTGAAAATGCCAGGGCTCCTTTATTCATAACCATATGTGTAGGACAATTTAAAGTGTATCATGTGGATGTTGATGATAGAGCTACAACCAACATCATCCCATGCACCATTGTTGAATGCTTAGGCCTAATTGAGCAAATACAACCTACATCAACACTACCCTTAAGTCTTTCAATGGATCTAGTGTTGCCATTAAGGGATCCATCTCCTTGTATTTTATGGTGGAAGAGAAATTCCTCATAATTTTCAATTTCTTGGTGGTGGAGAAGACGCCAGGGTTCAACCTTATCCTAGGAAGACCATGGTTGGCTCAATTATGAGCTTTGTCTTTATCCATTCATCAAGAAATTCACCTTCCTTATGAAGGAGGTGAAATCATCATCCATGGTGATAACATGGTTTCCCTAGCTATCAACAATGTGAACATAGAGAAAGGGTCTAAAGTGGAGCTTCAAGAAGAAGCTCCCAGCCATGAATTTCATCAAGCCAAAAGAGAGCAACAGCCCAATGATGACAACGATAAGTAACAAGATGCGTTATGTGATGAATTCCCTTTCAACATCATCGATGATGGTGATGGTGAATACAAACATGTGCAAAGTAGGCATTACTCATTCCACAATCTTTCAAAGATTAGGAAGAATATACACAAGTGAAGTGCACATTAACCATCCCATGCTAATATAACTAGATGCACCGATAGCCATGGAGCCTAATTTGTTATACCTTTTTATATACTTTGTTTTACTCTTGATGCATGTAACCTAAGTTTCTACTTTTATTTGCATTTTTAATTATTTTCTTTTACTCATGTTATGAACAAGCTAAAAGCCTTAAGAAACTTTAAAACTTAAAATCACAAAAAAATATAAGTTTCTTTTTCATCATGGCCTACCATAGCCTTAAACTAGCAAAGATAATCAATCACACATCATGGCCCACTATGACCTTAAATTGGCATCTCAGTCTACTAAGACTTTAAACTAGTGTCACGACCTACTATGGCATTAAATTGGCATCACATTATGCAAAGACTTTAAACTGGTAAGATGATCCACTATGGCCTTAAAATAGCATCATAGTCTACTAAGACTTTAAATTGGAAATGTGGCCCGCTATGGTCTTGGCATCATAGTCCGCTAAGACTTTAAACTAGTAATGCAGCTTGCTATGGCCTTAAACTGGCATCACAGTTCGCTAAGACTTTAAACTAGCAATGTGGCCCACTATGGCCTTAAAATAGCATTGTAGTTTGCTAAGACTTTAAATTGGCAACACGGCCTCCTATGGCCTTAAACTAACATCACAGTTTATTAAGACTTTAAACTAGTAATGTGGCCTGCCATGGCCTAAAACTAGCAACATAACCATAATACAACATGGCCTACCATGATCCTAAATTGGAAAACTCCACACAACCTATGCCTACCATGGCCTGAAATTGAAAAATGTCTATTTTTTTATATTTTTGTGTAGCTTATTATTGCATTGATTATCCACTTAATTTTATGACCGAAAACATCAACATAGCTGTTCACAATGTTTACAAAATTTACCATGCTTACTACAACAATATATATAGCTAAAAATAAAATCAAAATTTGAAATTTAAATTTAAAGTGTCTATAACATACATAGCCATGGATACACTGTGTTGCAAAAAAGTAAAAAAATAATCATCTATACCATAATATTGGCTAACAATAGCCATCAATAGTAAAGAAAAAATATAGAGCCAACATGCTAGATTAGGTTGATGGAGGCTATTGAGAAGCATCTAGAGAAGGAAGTGATGGGTCATTTCCACCCTCACCACTGAGGCTTCCAATGTCTCCTAAGGCCTAAAATACAACAACAAATAGCTAGTTAATAACCAATAGCCAAAACCATAAACAAAAAGTAAAAATTTAAGTCATAAAATATATCAAACCTAGGGGGATTTTGGCTCCATAAATTCTAGGGATAGATGTGGAAGGCCTTCCTCTAAATGATGGAGGATCTAGTCCTCTATCATGTTGACCCAGTCAACATTCCTAAGATTAATGCTAGAAAGGATGTCAGTCCTATCTATCATAGTCCAAGTAGGTGCCTCTTGGGTAATAGCTACTATAGAGCTCTCACTTGCAGTAGTGGTAATTTGAGTAATAGGGGATTGCTCCACCATGAGAGCACTCTCAAAAAGCTAATAAGCACTCTTCACCTGGGTCCCCTAGATGAATAACAATTTCTTGCATTTTTCAATTGACTCCTCCTTAAGCTGCTTAAGGTAGGCCCTACAATCTACCTTGTACTATTGCTTGTGGACCTTTTCTTTCTTACCCCATTGTAGGACTTAAGTGTAGTGATCTTTTCAATCCTTAACCTTTTGGAAGATAAGGTCCATTTGCATCTATTGTTTTACCATCTCTTGTAAGACTACTACTTTGTCTCGAGTGGTGTTCTAGAAGTAGGCCCACATGATCTCCTTAGTTCGCAATTCCCCTAAGTTAGTCACTTAGGCTTCCACAAAGGCCTTGTAGTTAATTGTATCATCCTACTATTGACTCTTCTCCCTTAAGGCCATAACTTCCTCTCATAGGCATTTGTTGAACCTCTCTAGCTCCCATAAAGTTTTTGTCCACAACATTGCTAGATTAAGAGCAGTCTCATATAACTTCAAGGGCACACTAGATATATAGGAGGAAAGCTTAGGCAAGGAGTCAATCTCCATGTCTTTGCTGGGGTCCCACTCCACATAAGGCACTACACAAGCATGAAATATAACCATAAACATAATGTATAACCTAAGATAGCCATAGCACAAGCATAGCCTATAACATAGCCAAATAGCTAAGGCACATAAAGCAAAGTCCTTACCTATCTTAGGTGCAACCTATTGGAATTGGTTGTTGATGTCCTTAACCATCCCATGCACGAACTCCACCTTGTTTAGGATCTCCACCCATGGTTTCACATGAAACTTAGGGATAATGGCTTGCACTAGTGGTTTAGGAACTACTATAAACATAACAATCATTGAATGGTTAGGGTGAAAACCAAAATTAAACCATAAGATATAATGAAAGTGTTAAAGCATGGGCATACGTGGCTCCTCCTCTTTCTCCTCTAGGATGACAATGGAGGATGTACTTGACACTGCCTCACTGAACAAGGCATCTATATCATTTATATCTACATCACCAAACCCTTTCGCTTCAGGTTGCTTTAGAAGTGCCGCTTCTACATGCCTTTGTTCTTCGTTCATGTTAGCTTAGGATACCATAACCTAATGCTTGTTTACAACCACAACAAATAGAAAATTAGTTAACATATGAAACCATCACATAGCCATAAACTTTAAAACATAAAATAGAAAAACTTAAACAAAGCATACCCATGACTACCTACTACTATGGCTTAAGCATAAACTTAAGCTTCTTTGGGGTAGGTTGGTTTGATGCTA
This sequence comes from Gnetum montanum, assembly GCA_015680685.1. Lineage (NCBI taxonomy): Eukaryota > Viridiplantae > Streptophyta > Gnetopsida > Gnetales > Gnetaceae > Gnetum > Gnetum montanum. The sequence goes on from MNCI01027416.1 coordinate 32,189, forward strand.
GTGGTGCTTCCTTCATAGGCCTCTTAAGGTTTTCCTTGGCTACCCCTTTGATCTCCCTATGTCATTGTTTGGCCTCTAGGATGCTCATTGGGAATGTGAGAAGCTCCTCATCATCCATACTATCAGGAGACTCATACAACCGAAGATCAATATCCTTGGTGATCATGGACAATGTATCATCCATTCCCTTTGGTGGGTTCTAGGCCTGCACTATTGGATAAATGTGCTTTATCCAAGGCTTGGAAAGTTGGCTTGGGTCTTGGAGAATCAATTGTGCATTCCTCTACACCACCAAAAAATCCACAAATCTCTTTAGATAACCATCAAAAAATGCAAAGTGCATGTGGATTATTATATAGGTATCCACACAGAGTCTAAGGATTTCTTTCTAAAGCCTAATAGCTAAAGTAGCTACCTAGTTAAACCTAGTGCCACCCATCAAGACCTTCTTAAAGGTGCATCCCTGCATGATGCTGATCACCTTCTTTTGTAATAATAGTTTAGGAAATGCATGAGACCTAAACAAAGGATATGATTCCTTTGCATCATGGTCCATGGAGCTATCCATGGAAATTCTAGAGTGGTCCATTTTAGCACCAAGCCACTTCAAAACTTCCTCACGATGACTTGATTCCATCATTATCCTTGTGGGAACCTTTGCCCTATTAGTAGGGACACCAAACAGGTTTCAAAAGAGACACTCATCGATGTCCATGTTAACCTTCACATCTTGAATGGTGGTTCTAAAATGGTCATCCATTTCATTAAAGGAGTCGATGATGTGAAGCATCTCTGCAGCAGGGATGAAAGGAATAAGTGTCATAAGTACATCAAGAAAACCTCCACACTGGATGTTTTCTTGAACGTACCTAGGAACTTGTCCCCTTAGCCATTCTTGTGTTGGTATCACCTCACAAAACTTCAAGATGAGGGTATCTTGATGACAAGCTCCTCAAAGTGGTATGGTGACATTAGTAGAGGTGGAAGTGAAACACCACTAATTTTGGCCTAGCACTTTGAGAATGACTTAAGCCCTTTCCAACATTCAAGAGGCAAAGATTTGACTAAGGCATGCAACTCACACTGGCTTGCCTTGGTCACTCACACTGGCTTGTCCTGGGCAACTCACATTGCAAATTTCGAGCCAAATTCAACACATTTTCTAGCACACACTGTAGCTCACACTGCACTCACGTTGGCAGCGTGAGTCTAGCATGACCAACTTTCAGAGCCTCCAAATTGAGTCAAAATGACTTGATCTCAAAGGAGCAAATCAAACTCAAGGTTCAGCATCGACAACCTCCAATCCAGCCTCCAGAAATTCAAATTTCAACGACAAAAAGTGCAAATTTTCACACTCATGCTGAGGTCACGTTGTAGCGTGACTACAGTGTGACTAACTCCAAAAGGCCCAAAACTAAGTCAAAGTGATATGGTTTTCAATGTCCAAGTCATCCTTGGATTTCATCATCGACAAAACTCAAACTTTAGCCTCCCAAATTCTAGATTCCAGCCCAAAAAATTGCAAGTTTTTTTTGGTCACGCTGTAGGTCATGCTGCAGCATGAGTCCAACATGACCTACTCAAAATAGTCTAGAACAAGTCACATTCAAGCTCAAATTTCCAAAATCCAGATCACACACAGTCAGGCAGCAGTTGCACTCAAGAACCAAGCTTCAAAAATCAGAATTTGAAGTGAAATGCATCACTTTCAAGTCACTCATGCTGAGGTCATGCTGGGGACACGCTGCAGCATGAGTGCAACATCAGTGTAGCATGCACACGCTGAGGAAACGCTGTGATAAAATCACCTGATGCTAGAAGTTCTTGTCAGGTGAAGATACCTCAAATAGCCATAGAATCACTCAAATCGACATCCTACAGTAGTCAATTCAAAGATCTAGAAGTTTTAAGTGAGCTAGAGTCAATTTCTCTTATTGTACAGTGTCATTTCATTATAAATTTTCATCATTTGTCATTCTTCAAGCTCTTACGCTTTGAATTTTCTGAGCCATGAGCATGAGCTGGCTTGAGTAAGTTGTAGCACGTTGTAAGATACAATGCACTTGGTCCAGAATGTAGCTTTCCCACACACGTCCAACTCACATACAATTGTCCATTGGACATGTGTCACTTGATCCGCTTTCCTCTCATCTTCGAGCCATTGATGCCATTCTTGAATTCCTTACCCGAGCCTGGCCTAGCCTTATAAATACCTTGTCAATTCACATAAATTGGAGGTTGGCAATTTGGGACATTGGCAATTCTAAAAACATATAGCTTAGGAAATTCAGACCAGCAATCATTAGGCGCTCGGGCACACTTGACTCCTAGCATCCAAGCACTTCTTAAATGCATCACATCACCTTGGGGCTTGGCGTTTGACTTGCCATCCACACGTGCAGCTACGCTTTGACCAGTGCACATCTTTTCTAAGCAATACAATACAGTTCATTTCTGCCAGCCATTATATCATTTACTCTATTTTACATTTAGCTTACATTCTTTTTATGTTCTGTTTGAGTTCTATTTGCAATACTAGTTCTACATACATTTCTGTTTACATTTCGTGCACACTATTTACGTTTCAAACATTAGTTATGATAACCCCAGCGTAGGCCATAGTTTACACTTGGGGAAGTCTTTGGTTGATTTGCGTATAGACCATCCAAGGCACTCTTCCTTCATTTTCTTTTCCATCTTTCCCTTGGGTGAAGGCAAGGTCAGCTATGTCTACCCAATGATCTTTCAGTGTTTGTTTTCCCTTCTAGCCTTACACTGACAATTTAGGTCAGTATAGTAAAATGGTGCTAGAAGGAGGATATGACTTGTTTGTTGTCTATTGAAACATTGACCATGCTACCTATCTAAACATTGCACAAACTAAGTACTAATTAAAGCTCAGTCAGTTTACACATGCCAGATTGACTTACCCATCCTGTCTCTATTAGTCTCCCTATTAGTCGCCACTGCAGTTGCTCACGTTGCAGCTATTTACTATACTGCACACGCTGCAACTTCTATTTGGCAGTCATGCTACACTATAGTTCCTCACACTATAGTTGCTGATGCTATTGGTCATGCTATTGTTGGTCACCCTACAGTTTCTCACACTGTAGGTGCTGATGCTATTGGTCACGCTATTGTTAGTCATACTATTGTTGGTCACACTACAGTTCCTCACATTGTAGGTGCTGACGCTGTTGGTCACGCTGTGGGTGCTGACGCTATTGGTCATGCTGCAGTTGGTCACATTGTGGGTGGTGATGCTGTTGGTCATGCTATGGGTGTTGATGCTTAGTTTACATTCAAATTGCTCATGTTCAAATTTTCTACCTCGATTTTCTCACGTTCATTATGGAATCCTCCCAAATTAACCTGGTAACAATGCTGATCTCAGGATTTGGGGCTGAAACCTCTAACCCTATGACTACTATAGAATCCATAACTGTTATTGAACAGATAAATCCCCAGGGCCCTATGCGCCAGTCACTCAGGCTACAGGGCAAAGACCCTAAATATGCAACTCTTACACCTGAATAGTATAACTTCATTTGTATCAAGATCCAAGCCAACTTACCTATAGATCGTGTAGAAAGGGAAGCGAAGCAAGACTATGAATTTATCCACAAAGGAGGTCGTGAGGTCATCCCTTTAGCATTTGACATAATCCCACTTTTTGAAAATCATCATAAGCTCATATCCCAGCTTCTCATGGTAAGAAGTCAAGCCTTACATCTACCTCCAATAGAGCCTCAAGATGAGGAAGATGACTTTGCGGCCCAATCTGAACATGGGGATTCATACCATACCGTTAGCCCCCATGCCCATACAAACAAGTTGTTTCAACCTTTCCTAGAAGAGAATATACTTCCACCGCCAGCTTCTCTATAGGAAGTACCCACTCCTATTCCCATCTTATCCAAGTTCAACGTCCAATCTAACACGTCCACTTTCATTATACCTCTACAAATACAAACCCAGAAACCTCCTCCCCAAACTAAAGCAGGACCAATCTTTTGATCTCAAGTGATTGGGATGCCATCGGTCATACTAGCTTCCACGTCCACCCATTACATACCTCAAGTGCAAATCCAACAAGCACCATTGATCACTTCACCACCTATGACTGGGCAATGGGTCCCACCAGCCATTTAGCAAAACATTTCTAGCATACCACACCCCGTGGTCTCAATCTCGAATGTTGTCCCATCGCAACAAATGATAGTCCAACAATCTCTCTTTCCACAAACGATGTAATAATCAAATCATTATCAGTTACCATCAACTGAAACCGCCGGTTTGCCTACCGCTTAAGAATGGGCAGACATGAAGAAAATGATGCACTCATTAGCAGAAGAATTAAAACACCTTAAAAATGTGAACACTGAGGAAGTCAAGGTACTAGACTTCTATCAAGATGATCCAATTGACCCTTAGTTCTACCCTTAACCTTACCAAAAGGAGTCTTCTTACACTAGCTAACCAAGTACAATGGGGAGGGAGATCCAAACGCTCACTTAGTACCATTTTGAACAAAATGTCTTTTGCTTCAGGCATGGCCCCATGTAATTCTGCAAGTGTTTGCTATGTCCTTAACCGAAAAAGCCTTGGACTGGTACCGAGCTCTACCCTGTAGCTCCATATCTTTTCTAGAGGACTTGTTACACCAAATTTTCACCTGTTTCAAATACAATCTAAAACTTGAAGCCACACTTGATAGCTTGATTCAAGTTAAATAGGCACCATTAGAGCCAGCACAAAAATTTCTCCAAAGGTGGAGTGCAGTCCTAAATGAGCTTCACGAGCCTATTCCTGAAATGTATCTACTTACCATCCTTAAGGTAGCCGCGAATGACTTTATTAAATTAAAACTTTACTATTTAAAACCCCGTACCTTGAGCCAAGAATTTGTGCAAATTAAAGACATAGAAGAGGCAGCACAAACAAGTAATAACCCAGCCTACTCGACCTTTAGGAGCCAACACACGAAGAAAGATAAATCCAAAACAACGATAGTGGTAGTGGCTGAGACAACCTAATCTAACCATCTAGGAAAAAAGGGAAAGTAACCTGCTGTCCCAAACAGCTATGAAAGAAACACACCTATGTTGACATCCGAAAATTCCTCAAATAGGAACACCAACATGGGCCATGCTCGTACATTTGAAAGAAAAGACCCTACTCAATACACACCCCTGCCCATGAACCCTTCGCAATTGCTTGATCAACTTCTAAAAGTTGGGTTAATCCAACATAAACAAATGTCTCCTACGGCCTCTCAAAGACATGATCGATTTTGTGAGTTGGTCAAAAACCCAGCTCTAGCAACGGCTAATGAGCCACCCATTCCAAAGGGCTTTAGGTTGGATAGGTTTTGTGAATATCACCAATGGTGTGTTCATGGGATTGATTACTGCTTTAAGTTAAAATAGGATATACAACGCATGATTGATAGGGGTGAAGTAGTATTCGACGAGGCAAACCCAGTAAGACCCCAAAACCAATCCATGGGGGTCTACAAAGATCCTCTCAATACCAATGATGCACCATATGTGATTAATACTAGCCATGTGGAGGAAAGACAGGACGTTCCATGAAAACCTTTTGTGATTTACAGGCCTTCGGAAAACACACCTGCTGTAACATCTCCCCAAACTCCTTTCATCATACACACATTCTCCACACCACCAAAACCATTTGTCATCTGTGTACCTCCTTTTGTTGCAGCAACAACCACACCATCTGAAAACTGACCCATTCCCTTTGTGATTTGAGTGCCAAAATGCCCTGATACACAACCCACCTCCATTCCCCGTGACCTCTGTGAGAAGGTCTTGCCAATAGAGTAACAAGAGAGTGCTTGGAAACAGAAAACCATCAACACAAATTAGGACCACCAAAGCCAAAATTGCTAAATGCTATTCTGATGGATTTGCCCATTAATAAGCCTAGTACGACTCATCAAAATGAGGATAATTTCACGAGTCATATCCCAAAATTAGCATCCTCGGCTACTAACGTAAAGACCCCTCCACGAGAAATATGAATGCTAAGTCAAATAGATGAAATCTCCACACACAAGGGTGCCCCAAATGGTAAAGTCCTAGTGAGTGTGTTGACACAGGTCACACAAGCTTTGAAACAAAAGAATACTTCTTTAAGCTTGTATAATCTAGTAATGACTTCATTGGTACATTGAGAAGCTCTCGTGTGTATGTTGACTTCGGTCCCCTTTAGTGAGGACCTTCCTGTAGATGAATCATCCATTTATGCCGTAATATCCGCGCAACCTTAAGAATCGAAGACCACATCCCTAGAGTTTCATGCTAAGGACATTAAGCTAGATGAGAAAATAGGAGAAGTTACTACAACCCCTATGTTCATAACGATACAGGTTAATCATTTCAAGATACGTAGGGTGCATGTCGATGACGGTGTGGTGAAAAATGTAATACCTTTTCCCATCATAAAAAAAATGGAACTTACTGAACAAATACAGCCCACGAAAACTTCTTTCTTGAAATCCTTCAGTGGTTCCCGCGTTGGGGGTGAAAAGAATGGTTATCTTAGATTTTATAGTTGGAGACCAATTCCCCACATCAGCTGAATTTGTAGTGGTTGATGACATGCCAGGGTTTAATCTAATCCTAGGATGTCCCTAGCTGGCTCAACTTAAAGCTGTATCCTCACCAATACATCAGGAGATCCACCTACCTTACGAGGGTGGTGAGATCATCATATATGGGGATACAATAGTACCACCTACTTCCTCATACCCTAGAGTAGATGAAGAGTCAGAAATTGAGTTCGTTGAGCCTAAGAAAGGAACCATGAGCATACTTCAAAACATAAACCCAACGTTAACTCCCAATCCTACTGAAACTGAGGAAACACTAGACAACACAAACATAGGCACCATTCCTACTAATGTCTCTTGGTCAGAATTACCCTTTGACATCACCGATGAAGGGGAAGGTGAGTATAAGATCTTACCCACATGCCCAACCCCACATGTTAAGCTACAAAGGATCAAGAAGCAACTCAACAAACAGAATTAAAATACCAAATGTCCAAAATGACATTAAACTACCAAATGTCTGAAATGATGTTAAACTACCAAATGTCCAAAATGAAGTTAAACTAACAATCGTCCGGTATGACATTAAACTTCCAAAAAATGTTCACAATGACATTAAACTAGCCACGATCAGAAATGGCCGGTTCCTTTTAAAACTTTCTGAAACCGTTACTACTTTTGGCCCACTATGGCATAAAACTAGTAATCCTTCTTTCTTTAACAACAGATGCAACAGTCCATCATGAATTTAAAATGATGTACCTAGCTTGAAATGGCTTTAAACTAGAGTTAACAAGTTACAGATTCATGAACTCCCGCCATTTTACATTGAACTTTCATTTACAAGTTACAAGTTACAATTTAGATTCGTGCATGGTCCTTGCCCTCTTTTTCAAATATTTACCTTACGTTTTGCTTTACATTTTAGAAATTTATGTTACATTTAGCTACACGCATATGTTCATAATATATTTAAGAAAATAAGAAAAATAATGAAAAACATGAAAAATAACAAATATATATATATATATATACATGGAACATCAAAGTAATGAAGGAATGCAACCATTTTATACCACAATTAAATCCAGGTCATTACATCAGTCTTTATACATTCCATCAAAAATCCAAAAAAATTTAATGGCCTAAGTTTGATCGATACAAAGCTCATGAAGGGGGATGATCCCCAAGATCCTCTCCATCATCCGCTCCTGCTCCACTAGGGCCAGCTCCATCATTAACATGTCCCTATAGTAGAAAATAGAAAAATAAAACAAACAAGGTAAGAGTAGTAAAGCAAATCATAAACACAAAAATTAGGAAAATAGTAACACTCACAAGTGAGAAAGGCCCTAAGTTGGTCTCCAAATGCCATAGAATCTCCTTCTCAGGCACATTTTCCTAATCCTCCTCCAAGCCAAGATCAATGCCAGTGAGTGTTTTGCCCTTTTCCACTAGGGTCCAAGTAGGGTGCTCAAGAGAGAACATGCCTGTCGTAGCCTCCCTAGAGGTAGTGGTAATTTTTCTTTTAGGAGATCCCTCCACCTCAGTGTACTCAAAAAACCTATCATAAGCAGACCGCAAGCCTAACCCATAAATGAACATATCCATCCAGTGATGTTCAATTGACTCCTCCTTTAACCATTTCTTGTACTGATGCTTGTGGTCCTTTTGGTCTTGGCCCCATTTCCATGCTTTGGCAGCAAAGGATTTCCAATCTTGACATTTCTTGTTCAGCAAATCTATCTGTGCTATTTGTTCTACTAACTCCTGTGTCACCTACACTTTGCTATTCAAAATAGTTTAGTAACATGCGTAGGTGATTTCAGATGAGCACCATGAGCTATCACCAGATAACCTAGCAGTGGCTAAGTCATAACCGGATTGGAGATCCCTTTTCTCCTCTCTCTCTCTTTTGCTAGTGTCTCCTTCAATGAGTGAGCCTCATCCCATAGATACTCAGTCGAATGCCTTAAAGTCCAAATTTACTTGGCATTTTGTATGACACAACCAGAAACTACATCATAAATCTTTCTTAGGACTTGCTCAATATTCCCTGGCAATTCAGGGAGGGCATCAATATGAGTAGCTTCAGAAGGATCCCACTAGAGCTTGGTGCCTGCAGGTGCTAATGCTACACACTTGAATCAGTCATGATCAACAATGAATGCAAAGAGACACAAATGAAACCAGACACTTAGCATGACATGTAATGTACACATACCTAGTTTTGGATGAGCTTCTTGTAGGTGAGCAATCACATCATTAACAATACCTGTAAAAAAATACATTTTTCTAAGCATCTCAGGCCATGGCCTTAATGGATCAATTAATGTGGGACGAGTAGGGGAGGTCTCCTCAATTGGGACCTATGATCCTGACACCTCAGCCCGAGGTGTATGTGCCTCAGAAATTTCAGCATCTACGTCTGATAATCAAGATAATCAAGAACAACACATGAAAATTAAAAGGCACAGAATATGGATTAAGCTAAAGGGAACATACCAAGAAGCCCGTCGCTGTTTAGCTTGGGCAGATCACCAAGCTGTAAAGATCCATCAAATAAACCATCAAGGACATCTCTTTCATCACTTGAATACCTAAATGCATCCAAGGCCTCTTCAAGCTTCATCCCCACGTTGCTTGTCACATCCTTCTCTTGTGGGGCAAGAATTTCTTCTTCCTCAATTGCTTCTTCCTTTTCTTTTCCTTCCTCCTTAGGTATCGGAGCCATGACATCTCTCTCCCTCTCTGGACTTTTCTCTGAAATAACACCATAATCTTAGAGTTAGTATGATATAGCACATAAGTACATCCAATAACATATAAAACAAAAGGAAAAAAATACTAAATATATAACAATAAAATAAACTACTTACCCTCCACTGGCAGTACAACCCCAATCTTCTTTACTCTTGTTGGCATCAAATCTGGAGTAGGCTCCCTTAGGCATTCTTTCCTCTTCACCTTTATCTTGGACTTCCCAACAGTCTCACCAATCAAATGTTTAGCCCTTTTAACAGACATGCGTAGCCTAGGCGGTTCCAAATCCAAGCTATCATGGGAATGATGGGACTGGCTAGCTACATCCCCAGTTGTGACTGATACAGACTTCTCAATGTCTTCCGGTGGGTCCTGGGATCTAGTGGTGCTATACAAATGGTGAACCCAAGGGTAGGATAGTTGTGAACGGTCTCTCAAAATGTGGTGGTTATCCTCATGAACTATTAGGAATTCAGTGAACTTGCATAGGTACCTTGCAAAGAAGGCAAATGTGAAGTGGGATTTTGCATGGATGCTTGAACGTAACTTGATGATCTCCCCACGAAGGCCAGATCCCAAAAATTGTGCCCAATTATATTGCATGCCTATCTCTAAGACTACACGTATCACACACATAGACTCGATCCCAAGGTTTCTTCCTTGAGAAAGAGATTTGGGGAATGCCCGCGCTCGAAAGAGAGAATACAGGAAGTTCACCTCCATCGATTGGGTATCCTCTCGGATAGCAAATCCCTTAGGACCTTGAGGCATGCCTAACCACTGCTCAAGTTCCCTTATGACTTGTTCGTATTTGGTTTCCCTGTCTATGGCTACCATGGCACCATTCATGGGAATGCCAAAAAGATCAAAAAGAAACTTAGTGATTAAGTGGAATGATACTTTTACTCCTCGAACATGTGTGGTAAAACGAGAAGCATCACCATTGAAAGAGTCAACAATGGTAACCATTTTAGCAGTTGGAATGCTAGGAGTCAAGGCTATAAATAGGTCGATCAAACATGCCTGGGTAAGATGGCTAATAATCAAATCAGAAGCATGCTTCTGTAACCATTTTTGTGATTGCTCTACCTCCCCATACTTCGTAAAAAGCGTAGCCTAAGTGCGCCCTGTAGTAATGGTAACTTCTTTAGGGGGGATGGCTACTATAAAAGAAAAAAATAGAGCAAAGAAGTTAGAAAAGGAACATGACACATAATAATGCAACAAAAAAAGGAAAATGGAGTCTAAGGTATGGTCACTAACCATCTGTGATTGGTGTAGGCAAGGTGGGTGCAGGATCAGTCCTTTGAGGAAAAATTGGCCAATTAGAAGACCAATCCTTATGTAACCAACCATGCACTTGGCAGTGCTCAAAGGCTCTTGAAAACTACCTATGGTAGTCAACAATAGCCACTTTTATCTGGTCCAGTACCACGACATAAAGAATGGGACCAGCCATGAATGTCTCTAATGCTGTACACGCTAAAGCAAGTCCACCATCATCATCGTGCATCCCATTCTCATCAAAACAGGGCCTGCATAGAAAAACAACATTTACATTTAGATGATGACATAAAATTCAAAAGGGGAATAAAAAATGTAAACTAAGACTCAAGAAAGCATACATGTCCACTTTATATACTGTCCCAGGTGGGTTCTGGAATAAAGTGTACACACGGAGGGCTAAGAAAAGTGTGTTGCTGCTGTTGTAATGACTATAGGTAGGCAACTCTCACACACGAGTCAAGGGTTGAGTAGATCTAGGACCCTCAGTAGGGCCTCCCTCAACTCTAAAAAGTCCCTCATCGATATCAGTGATAAAGGCTAGCATGTCTTGTGTAGACCTGGGCAACATGGTCTCAATAATATCATGAGCCATCTATTCACTTAGGTAAGACCATATAACCACATTAAATTTTTGCAGAATAAATGACAAAAATGAACTGACATCGAGACAGAACCATATCACATGGGGCCTGATTCACATGTCATAGGGAGGTGTGTCTAGCCCAAAGGGGCCAAACCAAGTAAGTACGCTAACAAGCTCATCGACGAGGAGAGAAGGCTTAGGTCCCCTGCATACAACCAAAACAATAGGTAAGTGAAAAATTTGAGTACTAACAATAGGTCAACAACACATAAAATCAAAAATCACATAAAAAAATACTTCACCCCATGAGACAAGAACACCAATATCTATTTAGTGTATCTGATGCTCACTAGGGTACATTAAAAATCCATTTCACAATAAATTCACAATACATAAACATTTACTCAAGCAAGGTTTAAATCATCTGTCCCAGGAAAACAAATAAATGATATAAACATGAAACTAGAAAATAATAGGCATCCCAAGTAGCAACGCACGTGTTCACATTCCAGCTCACACTGTATATCTTTGGGCAGCTCAGGCTGGGAGCTGCTCTAGTAGCTCATGCTAGGCCTTCCCACCAGCAGCTCACGTTGAGCCTTCACCCCCTCATTCACGCTACGTCCCCAACACTCATGCTAAGTACTCACACTGGGAACCTACAATTTTCCCTGGAACCCTTATCTTATGTTAACTTTGCCTAGAAAATTGGCAGTCATGTAGGAAAGCTCCCCAATGACCTGGTTGTCACGCTGCCAACACATAAAAACACATAGAAAAATAGGCCCTCCCTGCAACGCAGGCCTTCTCGAAACACACTGACTTCACTCTTTTCATTTCCCACACTCACATTGCCAAGAAAGGCTAAAAACCTTGTGGCCTAGAGGCCTGAAAATAGAAAATTTTCAGCTCACGCTACCCTGGCCTAAAATAGAAAATTCACAACTCACGCTACCTTGCCTTAAGGGAAAAATTTCGTAGCTCATGCTGCCCTGCCCCTCCAAAAAAATTTTGTAGTCCACACTGCCAGGAAGGGTAGGATGCTCATGCTGTCAGGAAGGTAGAACCAAGAAACCCTAAGCTCACGTTGGCCTCCCCAATAGTCACACCGAGAAAGCCCAAAACCCTGCAATCGTCACGTCAAGAAAGCCAAAAACCCTGCAAAAACTAGGATGCTAAGGAAACCTGAAAACCCAAACTTGTATTCATGATGCTAACACTAACACAATAAAAAATCCAAAAATCCATAGCTCACACTGCCCTTGCCTTGAGCCCAAAAATTAAAAACCCCAAAAATCTGAGAAAACCCNAAAAATCCATTTCACAATAAATTCACAATACATAAACATTTACTCAAGCAAGGTTTAAATCATCTGTCCCAGGAAAACAAATAAATGATATAAACATGAAACTAGAAAATAATAGGCATCCCAAGTAGCAACGCACGTGTTCACATTCCAGCTCACACTGTATATCTTTGGGCAGCTCAGGCTGGGAGCTGCTCTAGTAGCTCATGCTAGGCCTTCCCACCAGCAGCTCACGTTGAGCCTTCACCCCCTCATTCACGCTACGTCCCCAACACTCATGCTAAGTACTCACACTGGGAACCTACAATTTTCCCTGGAACCCTTATCTTATGTTAACTTTGCCTAGAAAATTGGCAGTCATGTAGGAAAGCTCCCCAATGACCTGGTTGTCACGCTGCCAACACATAAAAACACATAGAAAAATAGGCCCTCCCTGCAACGCAGGCCTTCTCGAAACACACTGACTTCACTCTTTTCATTTCCCACACTCACATTGCCAAGAAAGGCTAAAAACCTTGTGGCCTAGAGGCCTGAAAATAGAAAATTTTCAGCTCACGCTACCCTGGCCTAAAATAGAAAATTCACAACTCACGCTACCTTGCCTTAAGGGAAAAATTTCGTAGCTCATGCTGCCCTGCCCCTCCAAAAAAATTTTGTAGTCCACACTGCCAGGAAGGGTAGGATGCTCATGCTGTCAGGAAGGTAGAACCAAGAAACCCTAAGCTCACGTTGGCCTCCCCAATAGTCACACCGAGAAAGCCCAAAACCCTGCAATCGTCACGTCAAGAAAGCCAAAAACCCTGCAAAAACTAGGATGCTAAGGAAACCTGAAAACCCAAACTTGTATTCATGATGCTAACACTAACACAATAAAAAATCCAAAAATCCATAGCTCACACTGCCCTTGCCTTGAGCCCAAAAATTAAAAACCCCAAAAATCTGAGAAAACCCCAAAACGCGTGCCACAAGAAGCCTTGAAAAGCTCATGTTGGGCTACATATCTTGGCACTCATGCCCCAAATTTACATTCACACTACTCACACTGACACAAAAAGTTCAAAAATCCCAAAATCATAGCCACAAAATCTTACCCTAGGTAACGCTGCTAGAGGAAAAATAAGGGAGAAACAAACTCACTTGTGCAAGGCCTTCTTCCACGTTAGAATCCTAGCTTGGAGGAGACGTTGGAGAAGCTCTTTACTCTTCTCCACAAACGTCAGAACTTCCTACCTCTTTCCCTTTTCCTTGCTTACCTTCCCTCTACCCTTGTCCTTCATGCTTTCTCATGCTAACGCTAACACTAATGCCTTGGCTCATGCTGCTTGCACTGTAGTTCACGTTGTTGTGCAAATTTCTGGGAACTCACACTGACAGAAATGATGCCTAATATTCCAAAAACTTCATTTTATAACCTCCTATATTCTCAATTTAATTTAATTTATTGCCTTTTACTTTATTTCCTCTTTTTATTCTAATTTTACTCTACTGTGTTTACATGTTATTGTTTATGTCATATTTGCCTTGTGCTTGCCCAATTTTCCTTATTATTCCAGCCTCTGGAGATGAGGTCTACAAAATTCTCATGAAGAAGAGGAGAAAAATGCAAAAAATGAACAACAAAATAAATAAATATATATAAACTTATAGAAAATACATAACGATGCACATAAAATTCATAAAACTTTAAAATCCCCATGATCTTATTGTTCACTCAAAAAAATTTAAAATTTAAAAGTCAAAAATTTTAAATTTAAAAATTTTTAAAATTTAAAAATGGTGCATATACTCAATTCAAATGACAAGTCAGCATTAGTGGCCCGGTATGGCCTTAAACTGCCATGTGGTCTGGTATGGCCTTAAACTACCATGTGGCCTGGTACGGCCTTAAACTGCCACGACTACCGCCTCATCTCCCAATTTTTGTTGATACATAGTTCGCTTTTATTTAGTAACTTATTTGCCAAGAGGGTGTCTCTTACTTCGCTCCCATTTTATATTAGCAGGAGCAACCACATGGCCTCCAAGAATATCCTCTCAACATTGTCTCTCAATGGACCATATGGGGAGGTAGAAAGAGTGATCAACCCAGAATCCTTGGATCTAAATCCATCCACTTATACCAATTTAATAGCTTCCACTTAAGAAATGTCAAATTGGCCAAAAAAACATGACTAAAACTCTAGATCTAGAAGCTGATAATATCACTAAAGATCCTCTAGTTGAAATCCCCATTACCATGGTCAATGGCGAAGATAGAACATTGGAATTAAGTGCCTTACTAGGCTCACAACTCGTAGGTGACATGAATCAAGTGTTAAAAGACAACATAAAAATGTTCACATGGTCATATATTGACATGCTAGGATTAGATCCTTGAATTGTTCAACATAATATTATCCTTGATGAAAAAATCAAGCTGATAAAACAAAAAGCATGAAAGGTCAGACCTGAGGTAGCATTGGCTATCCGTGCTGAAATCACAAAACTCTACCAAGCCAGCTTCATCCAGGCTGTTGATTATTTTGATTTGGTATCAAAAATTGTTGTAGTTCCTAAGAAGAATGGTAGTATACGCATATGCATCAACTTTCATGATCTCAATGTAGCCACTATAAAGGATGATTTCCCATTACCTAGCATTGATCAACTTATTGACACAACTGCTGGGCATGCACTCTTATCCTTTATGGATGGATTTTCAGGCTATAATCAAATAAGAATCAATCCCAAACATCAACTTAGGACAACTTTTATGACACCTTGGGGTACATTTTGTTATACTATGATGCCATTTGGCCTTAAAAATGCGGGAGCTACATATCAATGAGTAAGGACATATATATTTAGTAATTACATGCTCAATTTGCTTAATGATTATGTTGATGACATTGCAGTCAAATCTAAAATAATTGAAAAACATGCAAAAGATCTAGACTTAGTGCTTAAGCATTGTCTCAAATATGACCTTAGGCTTAACCCAAAGAAATGTGTCTTTGGTGTTAAAACGGGCAAAATGCTTGGATTCCTAGTCTCTACAATAGGGATACGGGTAGACCCTGATAAGGTTAAAGCAATAACCAATATGCAACCACCAAGAAACCTCATCGAACTACGTGGCCTCCAAGGTAGGCAATTCATCAGACACTTTATTGAAAGGTTGACGGATAAGTTGAGTCCCATGCAACACCTTTTATGAAAGAACATGCATTTCCAATGGACTCAACAATGCCAGGAAGCGTTCGAGAACATAAAACAATAGTTGGCTCAACTACCAATTGTTTATCCTCCACAAAGTAATAAACCTTTCTACATCTACCTTGCAACTTTCAATTCCTCCATTGCATTGATGCTTTGTCAAAATCGTGAGGATGGAGTCGAAATCCCTGTATATTACCTGAGCCACACATTAATGGCCTATGAACAACAATACAATGATGTAGAGAAATCATGCCTCGCCCTCGTCTTCTCCTTGAAAAAATGACGACATTATCTCTTCTGTAATCAAGTTTACATCATTTGCAAGGATAATGTATTCCGTGCCACCACTAATAACATCTATGAGTCAAATAGGATAGCTAGGTGGAAAGCGATGATCATAAAGTTTGACTTGCACTATGTCACTCAATCTTGTACAAAAGATCAAGCAATAGTCACACAACTAACTATCTTGCCCATGCACGATCAAGCAATAATAAACCCCAAATTCCCTGATGAGAATGTTAGTAGTATAGACACCGTACCCAACAACTAGGAGGAAGCGCTACAGCTATTTTAATACACCCCTCTGGAAAAATTCAACCATTTGCCTATCGATTAAACTTTCCTTGCACCAATAATGTAGCAGAATATGAAGGTCTTCTTATAGGTCTTCAGGTAGCATTGACTTCAAGGATCACATGTCTTATAGTTCAAGGTGATTCATAATTAGTTATTAATCAAGTCACTGAGATTTATGCATGCAAAGCTCTCCATTTACAACCTTATTGTGATTTGACCAAACATCTGCTGAGATGACTAGTAGAAGTGGACATACAGCATGTCCCTAGGAATGAAAACACTATCGCCAATGCACTTGCCACACTAGCCTTAAACATGACACCCGAAATGTTTCATGCATTCCCTAGCTCTATAACAAGTTGTGCCAAACCTATAATTAACACTCTTGATGAAATTCCTATTTCATCCGTTAGTACAACACGCATGATAGAATGGTATGATGACATAAATGAGTACCTTCTAAGAGGCGAACCTCCACAACACTTGACAAATGCTCAAAAGGATGCCGTGCAGAAACGCTCCCAGCAATATGCATTAATAGGAGACACCTTCTGTCACAAATCTTATGAAGGAATTCTGCTAATGTGTGTTAGTAGCAGTGATGGTAAAATGATCATAGAACAAGTCCATGAAGGACTTTGTGGAGGGCATATAGCACCCAAAGAAATGGCAACAAAGATTAGACACTTAGGCTATTACTGGCCACACATGGAATATGATTGCATCTCCAAGGTTAGAACATGTGACATTTGCCAAAGGCATGGTAATCTAATACATGTGCCACGTAATGAATTACACACAACAAAAATCACATGGCCATTCCAAAAATGGGGTTTATACTTAATTGGACCAATAACGCCATCATCCTCTACCGGACATAGCTTTATTATCACAGCTACTGAATACTTCACAAAATGGGTAGAAGCTATCCCTCTTAGGAAGATCACTTCAAAACATATTTTCACATTCATAATAGAAAATATCATTACTCATTTTGGTATTCCAATGACCATCATTGCTGATAATAGGCCACAGTTCAAAAATGCAGATACTAAAATTTTTAATGAAAGCTTGGGTATTAAACATGCATTTTCATCACCCTACTACCCACAGAGTAATGGCCAAGTAGAGACTACAAACAAAATTTTCATCATGGTGCTCAAAAAGATGCTATATCAGAGTAAGAAATGATAGCATGAACAATTGGTCTACGCATTGTGGGCATATAGAATGACACATCGCACATCTATAGGTAAAACTCCATATAGCCTTGTATATGGATTTGAAGCTATTTTTCCTTTAGAATTACAGGTTCCCTCATTGCGGATAGCTCTTTTGGGCCTTCTTGATGAAAGTCAAAACAATGAACTACACATTTCTGACCTTGATTCAATAGAGGAAGAACGTGTGCGAACACTTGATCAAATCAAATGGTACAAAAAACAACAAAGGCAAAGGCACAAACACAATCTGCACAAGCACCTGATCAAGGAAGGAGATTTAGTCCTTGAGGCCATTTGTGAACACCTAGATAAGTTCTTAGCCAACTGGGAAGGGCCTTACTTAGTCACCAAGGCATACCATAATGGAGCATTCAAATTGGCTAACATGGATAGGAACGAGTTTGCTAATCCTAAAAATCATTTGTACATGAAACGGTACGATGTATGATAAACTTGAGGTACGTAAAAGTTCTGGCATCATGAATTAAAACTGATACCACAAAAAAGCCTTGGAATCATGACTTAAAATTGATACCATAGAAAATGCCTGGCATCATGACTTAAAACTGATACCATAGAAAAGCCTTGGCATCATGACTTAAAACTGATACCACAGAAAACTCTTGGCATCATGACTTAAAACTGATACCACAGAAAAGTCCTAGCATCATGACTCAAAATTGATACTATAGAATAGTCCTGGGCCATGACTTGAAACTGGCACCATAGAGCTCACTCCAGCATGACACTAAACTGCCACATTTGTTTGCTATGAGATGAAACTAGCATCCAGAGTCCACTAGGACTATAAACTGGTTTGCCTTTTTACAGTCTACTACGACTATAAACTAGCAATGCACCATCCGCTACAATGCTAAATTGGCGCCGTCCAAGGGGTTACAACATGAAACTAACCCGCAATAGTCTGCTAAGACTATAAACTGGTGACACCATTGATGAGTAGAAAAAACTTGAAAAGATGTGTTGCTACAATTGACTCTACCTATTTCACAAAGACTTGCTGCATGATTTATCTCATGGGCCTTGATGAGGCTAGTGTTGTTCATGATTCTTTTGTCTTTGAAAATTGCACGTGGTTGCTTCGTCTCCTTATTTAAAGTGCTTAGTTAACCATTTCATTTGTGTTTTTCTTATCCTCTTGGAGTTGTGTTTGTAGGATGACACACCTGAGGCGTTCGTACATAGGTGCACTTCATCATGATGACAAGGTATCACATTCTTATTAATGCATGTAACTTGGTTAATCAATCTGTTCATAAGTACATTCCTAACTCCTGATACATTCTCTATTTCCCATCGTGTTCCCCTTAGCCTATTGAATCACACCCTCTGATACATTCTACTCATCTCAAAGCTCTTGGTACATTGTTGCACACTGTGACTCTCTAAGCAGTTGCAACGCAAAACACAATATACAATGCATGATACAAAATGTAAATGTTTGAATACGAGCACAGCACTGAAAGCAAGGTCTTTCCAAAAGACCAAAAAGAAAAAAGCAGAAAAAAAAAATAAAAAAAAGGAAAAGAACAAAAGGGTCAAAGAGGAAAATACACAGAAAAGGTCTTCATGACCTTGTTGGCATTATAAAAAAAAGACTATTGGCTATTCTCATACAAGCCCCATGCAAGAAGGTAACTATCTTGGAAAGCAGTTACACTTGTGTCTCAAGGAGACCATGTTGCACATCATCACGTGGCTTTGGTTGTTTACAACGGGCCCCATAAACACTCTATAAGAGTCCAGTTTCTCCAAACAACGCACCTCCTATGTCTTGGTTCCGAGTCTGCTAAAAACTAGCTATTGAAAAGGACCAAAGACATAGCTCATTCATATGAGAGCATCCCTCTCCCACAACTCCGGTAGTAATCACAACCCTTGATCAACTCTCGATCCCCCCAGTTACAACTAATCCCCTCGCATCTTGAACTACATTCCTTCAATCCCATGTACTTTTGAACATGGTGCAATGACGCCCAGTCCACGGGTCGATGGTTAATGCTTGGTCCTTGGTTTTTCATGGTGTTTTGTACTTCTTTGTCGACGCCTCTTGGGTGGATTCCTCCAGAAGTCAACAAAGAGGGACCAATGAAACCATTAATTTCAGCCTAGCACTTCGAGAATGACTCAAGCCCTTTCTAGCATTCAGGAGGCAAAGATTTGTCTAAGGCATGCAACTCATGCTGGCTTGCCTTGGTCACTCACACTGGCTTGTCCTGGGTAACTCATGCTGCAAATTTTGAGCCAAATTCAACACATTTTCTAGCACACGCTGAAGCTCATGCTGCACTCACGCTGGTAGCATGAGTCTAGCGTGACCAACTTTCGGAGCCTTCAAACTGAGTCAAAATGACTTGATCTCAAAGGAGCAAATCAAACTCAGGGTTCAGCATTGACAACCTCTAGTCCAACCTCTATAAATTCAAATTTCAATGACAAAAAATGCAAATTTTCACATTCACGCTAAGGTGATGCTGTAGCGTGAGTGCAATGTGAATAACTCCAAAAGGCCCAAAACTAAGTCAAAGTGATATGGTTTTCAACATCCAAGTCATCCTCGGAGTTCGTCATTGACAAAACTCAAACTTCAGCCTCCCAAATTCCAGATTCTAGCCCAAAAAATTGCAAGTTTTTTTTGGTCATGCTGTAGGTCACACTGTAGCATGAGTCCAGTGTGACCTATCCAAATAGTCTAGAATAAGTCACATTCAAGCTCAAATTTCCAAATTCTAGATCACACACAGTTAGGCAGCAGTTGCACTCAAGAACCAAGCTTCAAAAATTAGAATTTGAAGTGAAATGCATCACTTTCAAGTCACTCATGATGAGGTCATGTTGGGGACATGCTACAGTGTGAGTGTAGCATGTGCACGTTGAGGACACGCTGTGACAAAATCACCTCATGCTAGAAGTTCTTATAAGGCAAAGACACCTCAAACAACCACAGAATCACTCAAATCGACATCTTGCAGTAGTCAATTCAAAGATATAGAAGTTTCAAATGAGCCAGAGTCAATTTCTCTTGTTGTACATTATCATTTCATTGTAAATTTTCATCATTTGTCATTCGTTGAGCTCTTACGCTCTGAATTGTCTGAGCCATGAACGTGAGCTGGCTTGAGTGAGTTGTAGCACATTGTAAGATACAATGCACCTAGTCCAGAATGTAGCTTGCCCACACATGTCCAAATCACATACAACTATCCATTAGACACATGTCACTTGATCCTTTTTCCTCTCATCTCCCAACCATTGATTCCATTCTTGAATTCGACACCCGAGCCCGACGCAGCCCTATAAATACCCTATCAATTCACATAAATTGGGGGTTGGTAATTTGGGACATTGGAAATTCTAAAAACATACAGCTTAGGAAATTTAGACCAGCAATCCTTGGCCACTTGGGCACACTTGAATCTCGACATCCAAGCACTTCTGAAACGCATCACATCACCTCGGGGCTTGATGTTTGACTTTCCATCCACACGTCCAGCTACGCTTTGACCGGTGCATATCTTTTCTAAGCAATACAATATAGTTCATTTCTGCCAGCCATTATATCGTTTACTCTATTTTACATTTAGCTTACGTTCTATTTGCGTTCTATTTGAAATACTAGTTCTACATACATTTCTATTTATATTTCATGCACACTATTTACATTTCAAACATCAGTTACGATAAACCCAGCACAAGCCATAGTTTACGCTTAGGGAAGTCCTTAGTTGATTTGCGTGCAGACCATCCAAGGCACTCTACCTTCATTTTCTTTTCCAACTTGCCCTCGGGTGAAGGTAGGGTCAACTGTGTCTTCCCGATGATCTTTCAGTGTTTTTTTTTCTTTCCAGCGTTACACCGATGATTTAGGTCAGTACAGGAAGGTCTTACAAGGCAACAACCAAATTTTAGCATCAACATAAGGAAGTTTAACAACTAGTCAAAGCAATAGAACACTTAAATTTTTCATAGCCATAAAATGTTAGAAGCTATAGCCTTTATGTTTACCTTTCTTTTTCTTCTTTGGTGTGGTTTGAGTAGAGGTCCTAGCTACAAGGGTTTAATCCATGGAGTTAGTGGAGTCTACCCACTGGTTGTGTACCATTCCATCATCCTTACACTTCTTGTATACAAGGTTTAACCTTGTAGTGTATGCATCAAAGTCCCCTTTTAATTATTAATACATAACAATTCTAATCTAGGGGTCCTTGGTGAATTCATCTAGGGTAGTTTTAGCCACTGCTAAGATTAGATCATTAGTGATCAAGCCTTGGTCATTAACTCAGTACCTATAAGAAGTTCATAAAACCAACAGAGTTAGGAAAAGTAGTTTAACCAATAAATCCATAAACACACTATAATAATATGCTTACCCTTGTAGATGATACATGATGTCAGGAGAGTTCAATAACAATGTGTGAGCCCAATGTGCCACCATCAAAGTATTATCAGCATTATATTGACTATACTCTAGCATCATCTAGATCTTTGTACGGTAATGTGGGTTTATTATGTTTATTGATCCCATTGATGTCTTAGGAGGTGGATTGTTAGTAATGAACTTGACAATCATGTTGGATGCTCAAGGTAGGAGGGTCTCCACTATGAGCCTAGCCACATCCATAGAAAATTGTTACCATAGAATCATATTAAAGTTCAGTAAAATGTAGGTAAGGAATTCCCTTGTCATAGGCCAAAACTATAGTGAAGCCTTCCCCAAAGGCATGTTAGGATGTGGAGTATTGGCCTTGGGGTGATTAATATAGCATAAAATGTCCACTAACTCCATAATGATGAGGATGGGCTTCAAGTAGACCTTGCATGAGCCAAAGCAAAAGCATTATGACCAATTATAATTTCTTAACAAGTTTGGAAAAAACATCTTAGTCAAAGGTGAAATTAGCCTTCATAAAAAGCTCTAACATGTTTATCTAAGCTGGCTTAAAAAATTCCACAAAAAATAATTATTACAAATTTTCATAGCCTTTTCCTTTATAGCTAGAATATTATAGCCAAACCTTTATAGCCCAAAATCAAGCTTTAGTCTAAACCATGCCTAAGCTTAGAAAAAGCATTAAAACTTAGGAAAAGCATGTAGCCATACTAAAATGATTGCTAAAAATAGTAAAATCCTTTACAAATTTAAAACACAAATTTTACATATTTAGCAATCCCCAAAGGCATGGGTGTTGACAAGAAAAATCTTTACACATGTCATCTCCAAAGGGGTAAAGTGCTACAACCAGAATTTCGCGTTGTTGACATATCCATAACAAAAAATTCATTAAAAATCCATTCTAGCTCCATTGTAGTGATTCCACCATGTAAGGAATCCTAAAATCAAAAAATTTGTAGCCATAGCCATCACAACTAGAGAATACATAACTATTTTCACATGAAACATAGACAAATCTAGTAATAACTATAACCATCACCATGAATCCCCTTTCATGTAGGGTTGGTAAAATATTTGTTTGATCTTCAAACGAAGTGATTCCACCACCATCTGAAAGCTTGAATTGAGCCCTATGCATCCATATGTAATAAAAATTCAAAACCATTTCCATTTATGTAGATAAAAATTTATCAATTTGGATAAAAATATGAAAACTGCACAAAACCCCTTTGGACATAGGTCTAATGAAAAACTCATTAAAAATTTCTTTCAAGTCCAATTGAATTTATTCCACCTTCATTGGAAATTTGAAGCCAAGACCTACCCAGCCATAACTAGAAAATAGCCAAAACCCCTAACATTTACTTAAAAAAGATTCATGAACCTACATGAAATTTTTAGAACGGTATGAAAAACCTAACTACATGACCTTAGGAAAACAACCATAACTCCATCGTTATTAATCCAAATTAAATGAGACAATATCCATTGGAAATATTAAACATAGGGATAAAAATATATAACATAAAATCTTGAAAATATACATTTTTTTCGAATTAAAAAATGCATGTGTTGCTTTCTTTTTCATAAAAAAATCACTAAAAAGCAAAAACCCAACTTAACATAACCATGGAAAAATAGCCAAGATAACTCATATCCATTAGAAAAAACATCAAAATAATGGGGTAGGATTTTCTTAGTATTAAATTTTAATGAAAATTGAAGGCTATATTTGACAAAAATGGCCCTACCCCCAAATTTTGAAAAAAAGCATGAAAACATCGAGCTTAATTTCAAAAATCAAGTCTAGTAAAGCCAAAACAATGAAAAAACCATAGATCTATGTAGAAAAAGAAAAAAAATAAGAGGTGGGATCTTGTAATAATTTTGTTTTAATCCCCTTTGGTAGTGTATATATGAGAAAAAAATCCCCACACATGGAAAAAAAAGAAAAAAAAAGAAAAAAGAAAAACACACACACACACACACACACACATAAGAAAAACATGAAAAACAACTAGAAATAAAAGAAAAAATGAGTAAAAATGCCTACCTCAAATTAGCAACAAATGAGGCCTACATGGAGATAGGCCTAGGAAATCCTTGTAGATCCCTTGAATGTTCATCTACCCTTTGAATCTTTGGATGCCATGGTAGGCTTAACGCTAGGAATAGTTGGAAATTAAGAAGAATTGGAGATCAACACTGACTGCAAGGAAGATGGGAGGCTTCCATGCTAAATACTAATGTTCATCTACAATAAAAATCTATGCCAAAATTCTCCTCCAATGCACAATTGGTGTAGAATGAGAATTGTGATTGAAAACTTGTGAAATTTATATTAAAAACTCAAACAAAGCCTAAATGTCCACCTCTAAACCCCAATTTTCCATTTAGTGCATCATAACTCTAAGTGCATTGAAGTCCATGGGGAGGGAAAGTCTCTTCCATGTTGAGATTGGTGGAAAACAACTTCACTGTTCAAATTTTAAAATTTTTAGATTGTGGGCCCCACTCTACATTCTTACTCTTAGCCTAAAAATTGCATCAATGTTGAGTTTTAATCCCTTAAACACTTAGAAAAATATGTCAACCTTAACTCCCATGCATACACACTAGGGATATCATGCCTAGCATGGATACATGCCCCCCATTTCACAAAATCATTAAAATATAACTATTTTACCATTTTTAGTAATCAAAACCTATCTTTTTCAATCTCAGGCTCCCACAAGGGATTGGACATGGTCAAAAATGGAGAACATGGATTTTCATGCTAGGGAAATAGTGTCCATCATGGAAGAAGGGGGGCTAACACCCATTGTCACTACCCCAACACCCACCTAGCCCAAGTTTGACCCCCAAAATGGGCCCACATAACCTAGAACACCTCCAATCACACATAGCAGCCTTGGAACCTCATCAAATCTAGTTGAAATTGGTTGAAACATTGGTATTTGGTGTTTCCAAGTTGTGGGAGGCTTCATCCATGCTAAAAATCTCATGCTTAGAGTGGATGGATGGGGGGAAGTGAAAATCACCTAAATTTTCTACCTAGTAGCCATTTCTCAAAGCCTAGTGATTCCTACACCCTATTAGAACCCTTTGGAGTTTCCAAAGATCCCAAAAGTAGTTAAATATGGCACAAAACTACCAACCCCCTCTCATCCACATAGGAACCATCATGATCAACATGTAAGAAAGGGGGGAGACTGCATGAGGCACTTCGCAGCCTCCAAACAACTAAATCTTGGCACTTAGTATTGACCATTGACATTGGCAATTCCAGAGGCTAACATGCATGGTATTGACCATTGACACTGACAATACCAGATTTTGATCTTCGACATTAATAGTCAACACTCAACATATATGCACAACCAAATTGCCAAAAATTAGTAACAAAAAGGTTCCTCAGCTCCTCCATGTTCAGAGCTCCCTCTTCCATGTTGGCTAGCATGGAAGGAAGATGGAAACTTTGGGGGAACTCCAGAATGGCCTTCAGAGATCTTAAATGGACATTAGAAAGCCTTATGTGTGTCCTTTAACCTTGTCTACTCTCCCCAAGACCCTCAAACTCTCCTAGATTGATCATAAGGAGCCAAAACCCCTTTTCCCCTAATCTTCCATGTTGGTCAATGAAACTCCAGTGTTAAGAAAATGGAAAACACTAAAAACCACTTCAAAGCCATTAAAACAACCTAATCTTGATACTTGACAATAGTAGCAAACATTAACAAACATAAAAACCTACATGCATGGTCGAAAACATGAGAAAATGTTAAAAAGTAGCGATTCCTAGTTCCTCCATACTCAAAGATTCCTCTTCCATGTTCGCTAGAATAGAAGAAATGGAAAAAATTTTGGGGGACTCCAAGATAGCCTTTAAACACCTCAGGTAGGCACCCTACAATTTTGCATGAATCCCAAGAATAATTTTACATCTTATGGAGCCTTTAAACCCTACAAAAGTCATAATAAATGGCTAAAATACTACTCCTTATATTCTTCCATGTTGAGCATACTATCCCATGAAAAAATGGGGGAAGCTCAAAAACCACCTAGGAAACCGTCAAAGTGGTCAAACTTGACCTCAAACCCTAGTCCTCAACCTTGGCAACCCTGGAGGCACACATGCATGATTGATTAAGGATAAATATAGTTTAGATCTAAGCTTTATGATTTTTTAATGCTTGAAATCCTTTCCTCCATGCTCCCTAGCATGGAAAATAAAGGAAAAACTCATTTGGGACTCATAAACACCTCAGAATGACATGAAATAATCTTATATGCACCCTAGAACCCTGTCAGCAAACATTGGAGCCTTCAAACCTTAGAAAACTAGTCCTAAATGATAAAAAAGTGGCTTTACCTAGTCTTCCATACTAAACTCTCTAGCCCTAACATGGAAAAATGGGAAAAGCCAAACAAACTTGGGAGTACTCAAAACTACCAAATTTTGTCATGAAACCCTAGCCCTTGCTTCTAGTAACTCTAGAAGTTAACATGGATAGTCGATTGTGATCTAAATTGGACTAGATATAGGATTCTTATTTCATCCATGCTAGAGAAGGCTCCTTCCATGTTGACCAATATGGAAATAGAAGGGGAAGAATACCTTTCTACTTTTGAAAGTAAGATGACACTTCTAGAAACCAATGATCTATGCCAGAGAACGATCTCAAGCCTTAATATTTTGCTCGTTTGACCTCATGATAATCTCCAAAATTCATTCCCCCTATTCTTCCACATTGGAGAAACTCTCCTAGTGTGAAAATAGGGGGGAAGACCTTAGATTCCCTTGAATGACCTCCAAGCATGCCCCAAATTAGCTAGAAACTTGCAAAATTAGGATCTACAGTACTAGGAGCCTAGGAACCTGGTTAATGTACTCCCACATCATCTTGAATCCAAAAAACAAGTTTTCCCCCATCATTCCATGCTAGAGATACTATGATTAGTGTGGAATAAGGGAGGAAATCCATTTCAACATGATTTGACACCCAAAGCTAACTCAAATTGCCTCAAAATAAAGCTAGAAGATGCACAAGTTCCAAATGTAGGTTCTAGCTACCTATTTGACCTTGTTTAACCTTGGTTTTACTAATA
>MNCI01027416.1:68341-81783 GCA_015680685.1 Gnetum montanum
AATTAATGCTCCAACAACCATGTGACCCAATGAATATATCCACATAGGGAGACATATTGATCCTTGCATACCATCTTATGGTCACGGGTGCCATAGTGGGTTAGCTCCTTATCACATGACCACATCTTATAATCTACTCCACTATGTTTACTATAATCAAGTGTGTGAACCCCAATTTGGGTATATTCCTACCACCACCTCAAAAGACACCTGGTGGTTTAGATATGATTGATCCCCAACATTTCCAACATGCAGGGATCTACATTTTCCATTTATTAATTCTTGCCATGATCAAAAGTTTAGTTAAGGGGGATATCCTCCATTCTAACAAGCAAAATTAATAAATATTTTTTTCTTTTCTTTAATTTTACAATTTTTTTTCCATTTTTTCATCTATCAATTTGTTTTTTTATGTTTTTATTTATTATTTTATTATTTTATCTTTTTGAGGGTAATCTCATTGGTAAATAAAATACTCATGTGACCCATTGGTTGAGGTGTTGTTTGGATAGTGAGCCCACAACCTCCACCCACCCATTCTATTAATAAGAGGTTCTACTCTGGGTACAATGATGTTCTTGTCATCATGAAAACTTAAAAGTAATTTTTTGCTCATTATGCCCAGAGTGAAGAATGATGGACTAAGAAGGAATGGCCAGGGTGTGACATCAAGGGGACTTGTGGATTCTTTTTGGTGACATCTATAGGTGCTATCATGTAGCCTGGTAGCACTAAGATCCTTGTAGATCTAAAGAAAAATGGAAGTAAGAGTAATAAAGGCACTCAATAGAAACTCAATGTTGTTCTGGAGGTCCCACTAGAAAGACATGCACCCATGCCTGAAGGTTGGTGGCTTCTTTGGTTCACTGTTGAAAAGGAAAAAGTTCCAAAGTGGCTATAAAAGAAAAGATGAACCACATAAGAAAAGATCAAAAGAAAAAATTGTGTGTGTGTGCCATAGATTCCAAATCAATCCTTCCTTGGAAAACATGCCAAGTGATCATACACCTTGTTGTCATGATGCTCTTATGGTTGTCCAGCATTGGATGAAACAATGTGATGTCACTAATCGAAGGAATGGACTTGGTCTTGATTTTGGAGCAATGAGATAATGACACATTAATCATGTCCTACACTTAAGATTTATTATGCCTTGGGTCAGTTACCTCATGTCCCAATCTCTTCATCTCACTGTTCATGTATTTGTGACTTGTGTCTTGTGTAGCATTGAATTCATATCTCATCACGGTGGTATCTACGTGTGTGTGTTTTGTGCAACTGGTGGGGATTACATTTGAACCTTTTAGTACCTATAGACATTTTCAGGTATGGTTACGTAAGGGAATTATAGGTAGGAACCTACTTTGGAGAGGAACCACTTGCATAAACTTTGTAATTTACACTCATTGCACATCATCATCACATCATTTTATACCCTCTAAGCACTACATTGCCAATGTTATTCTTTCCTTTATCATCCTTCTCATTCAAACGTTCCTATGCACCAAAACATGCCCTTTTTCCTCATCCTATTCATGAATTTCATTGTTAGATTCTACTCCATTATATGTTTGGTGCCTTTCAGTCTATCCAATGTTACCCTGGACCTTCCAAATTAACGTCAAATCCTTCATTTTTGGCCTTGGAAATTCAAAAATTCTTCAAATTTATCAAGTACCCTATTTTCAATGGGCCACAATATCGAGTCCCCGATATCAGGTCCAACGTAATATCAGGTCCATGCTATCAGGTACATGATATCGCATCCATAAAAAACTATATATATGGATCCCCCACACACATCAACATCATTTTGCATTGTTCACACAAGAGAAGTTCAAATTTTCTTTCATGAATTGCTAGCTTGTGCACCTATCGTTCAAACATCCATAACTTACTTATTAATGCTCCAATTCCTATTCCAATCAAACCTATTTAAACCTAGAGTGTTTAATTTAGTCATGGGGGAAGGGTATGCTCCAAGTTGCACATAATTTTTTAAAAATTCATCATAACCCAAAGAATATTATAAAAGATAAATGATTGTAAAAATGTTAAACACGTTGCCAAATCAATTTTATCTCTTCACCCACACCATGAGAATTAAATTTTGGAGCCACCTAATCAAATTAGGCCAAATATCAAAACTCTTAGGGGACATTTTCATAAAATTCTCTAACTCTAGATCATACTAAATAAGACATGAATCTATTAAAGGTAAGAAGTAAGGTATAAATCAAATTTTATAGGTAACCTTACTAATAAATGACCCCATGTGATTGCAGATGGCCCCTAAATGTGGATAGCAAGGAGGACCCTCTCAAGGTGCATCCAAACTACTAAGGAGAGGTAGAGGCTAGGTGTCTCTCAAGGAATGTACAAAATAGGAGGCATAATCATTCAACATCCATCAAGAGCCTCGTATTACTGTGCAATTGGGATAGGCTAAAGGAGGAGTCAGTGGAGCACCTGAACAGGACAACATCTCATGTTGTCCCCAAAATGTGTTTAGGCGATTCATGAAAGGTCCACGTTAGTAGTCATGATTGTGGAACTCAACTTTGGACCTTTCATTGAGTTTTCTCCTGAGGTAGTTAGGGACCAACTCAAAGGATCCTCATTATGGCCTATTCTATCTAAAAGTGGTGCTTGGTACCTGGGGAGAGATGTACCAATTTTAGCACAATAAAGAAGAAGGTACCACTATTGATATTGGTGGTGTTTCTGTGGATTTTTCTACTAAAGCTATTTTAGAAGTGTTAAATCTTTCGAATACAGGGCCAAAAGTTGCTCACCTACACACTCACTTTGATGCTAATGCACAGAAGATCTGGTTGAAAAGAACATATGGCAAGGAAGACAAAGCGTATGGAGAGCTAACACTAGAAGAGAGGATCTATTTCAAGATCAACACCTATCACATCTTCACCACAAAAGGATTGAATAGAATCTCCATGTATATAGCTAGAGGAAGTGCTATATTGATGGGCAAGGTTAATGCCAACCTACCCCATCTATATCTTACAGAGATTTTGAGGTGGTTCGAAAAATGCAAGATGGGGAAGTTCACATTATCCTTCCCCTGTCTCATTAGGAAGCTATGCTGACATGCTGGAATTCTGGGGGTACACCAACAACATCCTCAAAAGGGCCCAAATGCTTCATTGCTGAATTGATGAAGCCACCAGCCCCAAGGAAAAGCGCTAGTGAGACACTTGAGCCTAAACAAGAACAGACGGTGGGGCCCACTACACCTCAAACTGTAGGTCCTAGCCAACTTTCAAGAATAAGACCCAGTCACCAATAGCAAGTGGGGCCCAAAATAGGCCAGCAAGACCAACCACCACCACTGCCACAAGACTATTGACCGTCGATGAGCCATCTCAGGGCCATTGCTAGACGGTTAGTTGGGGAAGTCATGATGAGACCAATCTCTTCAGGGTCATAGATGATGTCATTCAATTTGTGGTCTTAATCGATCACACACGGGGTGAGGTATCAATTCAAATAGAAGGAGGGACATCCCATTGGTCACAATAGATCTCAGGGAATGCTGCATCTTTTTAGGTGTAATTAGAAACTGATGAAGGGGCCACAGTAGTGGTCATGCAGCACCAAGATGTAGCAGGAGCTACAGAAGTGGTCATGGATCACATAAAAGAATCATTCAATGTCCCTGTTGTGCCATTGGTAGAATTTACGAGAGCATATGATATTTAAATTTTGGCTAGTCCAATGATGACTCCAGTGGAGCATGAGGATGTTCTTGATTAATTACTGCAGCCAGGACAAGTGATGACATCCTTGTTTAACATTCCTTAAGATGTCATAGCAACTCAATCAAACCTCATCTCCACAAAAGGAAAGCTGGTTATGGTAGAGATTAGGGCTGAGCATGTAGAGGCAGAGTTGGAAAGACTCCAAGAGAAGCNTCCCTAATCTCTACCATAACCAGCTTTCCTTTTGTGGAGATGAGGTTTGATTGAGTTGCTATGACATCTTAAGGAATGTTAAACAAGGATGTCATCACTTGTCCTGGCTGCAGTAATTAATCAAGAACATCCTCATGCTCCACTGGAGTCATCATTGGACTAGCCAAAATTTAAATATNGGAATAAATAACTTGTTGTTGACAATCTTTGGTTGACCACCGTAGAAAAAAAAAGAAATGTTCTTGAAGAAAAATTTTAGCAATTATGAGAACAATTAGTCAGGGTCAACTAGGACATGAATTGCTTGACTAGAGAAAATTAAAATCTTTTAATGGAGGAGGTATGTGCAATCCATCAAAAGAAAACAATTGAAATAAGTGCATGGCCAAATAAGGCCAAGTGAGATGAGAAGCTGAAGGAACACTTCAAGGATTAGGTGGGGATGTATAAAAAAGTAATAGAAAAAAACTTCATATGGCCAAGGCTCATATCAACACTCTCAGTGCTCAATACACTAATTGGCAGGCCATATTGGATACCTATGCGTTCGTCCACCATGCAGAACTCAAAAGCTAGGACCTGCAGATACAAGATCTTATGGAGTACATGGAGTTGGCAAACCTGTGATATACCAACCTAGCGATGTTAATAGCAGGCTACTTGAGAATAGAGCTAGAGAAGTAGGTAGCAACCACCTAAGTGAAGTATGAAATAGAACTTGCTAGGCATAAGAAGATGTTGTAGAAATTAGAAGTGGAAAATTCTAAGTTAGAGGTGCTCAAAATTGGCTACCAAGGATAAAAAGATGTCGTGGTAGACTTGGCTCGATGGCTTACGGGCTACTAGGTATACAAGAATAAAGCTAGAGCCTATGAAGAGGAATGATGGCTATTTGTAGCTTGGTATTTTAAGGCCAACGAGATGTTCCTACAACTATCGTGTCGATGGGAGGTGTCGACTCCATCAAACATTAGAGCATCAGCATGGATAGCATAGGATCCCCAAACCAAAGAGGAAAAGCTCCAGCCACTTCTTCAGAGCCATCAATTTCAAAAAGCTAGAGCACAAGACAAGGGGAAGAGACCCATGGATGAACCACTGCCACCAAGAACCACATGAGTTCCAATAAATTTTGTAATTCTGTGTTTGTATCCCAATTTTGTTATGTTAAACTCTCCATTGTGGCATGAATAAATTTCTAGCTAGTTAATAATCCCATACCTATCCACTATGTAATCAATGGAACTTGTTCTTATTTTGTTTGACTCGAGAATGAGTTTTCATTCAGTCATGGGGGTATGATGAACCATGAATTGTCAAGCTCTGATATCGAGTACGTGATATCATGGCCTAGGTAATGATATCAGATACATGATCTTGCAACTCCTGTGTAAGCCTATAAATTTAACTTTGGACACATAGGAACCTACTTTGGGAAGGACCCACTTGTGTGACTTTTGTAATTTGTACTTGTTGCACATCACCACATCATTTTATACCCTTCAAGTACTTCATTTCCAAATCTATTCTTTTCTTTGTCATCATTTTATCAAACATTCCTCAAAACCATTACATGTCCTTTTATGTGTCACCTAAACAAATTAGGTCCAACATTAAACTTTTAGGGCAACTTCCTTGAAAAATTTCTAACTCTAAAATCAAATTAAGTAAAGAATTCAACATTTATTAAAGGTAATGAGTAAGGTATGAAATAATTGAACTTCTTTCAATAACCTTACTAACAATTGATCTTTGTGTGATTATAGATGGGCCCTAAAAGAGGACAACAAGGAGGACCTTCTCAAGGTGCAATTGAATGCCCAGGGGAAGGCAAAGGCTAAGGAACTCATGAAAAACATGCAAAGCAGGAGGCACGATCATTTAGAATTCATTAGGAAACTCCTATCATTGCACAATTTGGCCAAGAAAAAGGTGGAGAGGTTAGGGACCTAGCCTATGAAGAGGAAAAATAGCTATTTGTGGCATGGCATGTCAAGCCCAATCTAGTGTTTCCACAACTACCATATCCATGGGAAGTGCCGACTCCATCAAACATTGGAACATCAGCATGGACAGCTCATAATCCTTGGATAGAAGAGGAGAAATATCAGGTGCTTCTACAATGGTATCAATCTCAGAAGCTTGGAGCACAGGACAAAGGAAAGGCATCCATGGAGGAGCCACCACCACCAGAAACCCCATGAGTTCCACAAGTTTTATCTTTTGTATTTGTGTTCAAATTTTGTTTAGTCCCACAATGTAGAATGAAATAGTCCATGGTCATTCAATAATCTCATACCTATCCCCTGTTTGTAATTGAATAAACTTGTTCCTCACTTTCTTTGACTTGAAAATGAGTTGTTATTCAGTCATGGGGGTATGATGAATCATGGTTTATCAGGTGCTGATATCAGATCCTTGAAATTGGGCCCTTGATATTGGATCCTTGACATTAGACCCTTGATAACCAGGTGTTGATATTGAACCCTTAACATCGGACCCTTAATATTGGACCTACGATATTGGGTACTTCATATCATGGCTTGGATAATGATATCGGATACACGATATTGTGATTCCCATGTAAGCCTATAAATACACCTTTGGGCACATAGAAAAGGGAAGTAAGTTAGTGTTAGAGTAGAGTCCTTTTTGTTCATTTTTAGTTCCTCTCAATCCTTTCCCCAATGCATGCTCCTAGTGTGATGATTTTAATTGTATAGAACCTTTATTCGAGTGTGATGTACTTAGACACACATATGATCGACAATAAAGATTGAGATTACTTCATCATTGTAGCATTCACTTAGTTTTAATTTCTTAATTTTTATTGTTATTTATTACTTTCTTAATTAATATTTTGTTACCTTCCTCCACTATCCCTGTTATTAAAAACATAATGAGTACAACTTAATCATGAGCATTTAAGTGTGACTACTTGGCGTCCTAGTAGCGTATTTAGGAATTCTTATGTAACATGTGCTTGGTAATCCTAGAAGTAGTACACAAGGTCCAAGATGTGTACGGATGATTAAGGATAGATGCTTATCGCACTTAGGCTAGCTAAGATTATCTTCTTATATTTCTCATTAGCTTAATCAAAGTTATTTTCCATTGCATCTAGGAGTAGCATTAGTTTAGGGCCACATCATACACCTTACTCTAGACTAAACCATACGTGATAAAGCAAATACTAGTCTAGGTGGGAAAAGAATGAATTGCGATCAACATGTACCTATCTAGACACCACAACTAGCCCATTTTCGGAGTTTGACTAGATCATGTGTGAACACTTGTATTTGTATGGTTGAGTGTAGGGGTACCTTGTCACTGATCAAGAACCTATCATGGATGACTTCCTTCTATCTAGTATTGATTAGCTTATCGATACTATGGCTAGACATGCCTTGTTGTCCTTTATGGATTGGTTCTCGAGATACAACCAAATTAGGATAAACCCATAGCATTAACTTAGCACAACCTTCATGACTCCTTGGAGTAATATTTGCTATATCATGATGTCCTGTAGCCTTAAGAACATGGGAGCAATCTATCAATGAGCTATGACCTATATCCTTAGTAATTACATGCTAGGTTTACTTAATGATTACATAGATGATATAGCCGTTACGTCCAAATTGGCCAATGATCATGCTAATGACCTAGACCTTGTGCTTAAACAGTGCCTCAAGTATGAGCTTGGGTTTAGTTCTAGGAAATGTATCTTCGATGTCAAGATTGGCAAGATGCTTGGCTTTGTAGTATCTAAAGTAGGGATATGTGTCAATCCTGATAAGGTTAAGGCCATATCTAAATTGAAAACACCTATCAACCTTAAGGAGCTTCAGGGATCACAAGGTAGATTATAGTTTATTCATAGGTTTATTGCTAGGCTTA
Organism: Gnetum montanum; assembly: GCA_015680685.1. Classification (NCBI taxonomy): domain Eukaryota; kingdom Viridiplantae; phylum Streptophyta; class Gnetopsida; order Gnetales; family Gnetaceae; genus Gnetum; species Gnetum montanum. The sequence continues at coordinate 76,171 of MNCI01027416.1, forward strand.
CTTATAAATTACAGCCAATGTAGCACTTTCTTAAGAAAGGAGTTTACTATGAGTGGATCACTCAATGCCAAGAGGCCTTTGAAAACCTTAATAAAGAGCTAGCACAACTATCAATAGTTTATCCTTCACAAGAGGGTAAACTATTTTATATCTACCTTGTCATCTCTAATGTGTCCATTACTTCTCTACTCTTTTAGAAATGTGATGATGGGGCAAAAGTGCTTATATACTAGCTTAGCCATTCATTAGATTCATGAGATTTGATACATTGATATGGAGAAGCATTGTCTAGTACTAGTCTTCTCATTGAAGAAGTGAGGACACTACCTCTTCATAAGCCAAATCAATGTCATTTTGTAAAGACAATATGCTTAGAGTTATAACAATCAAGATCTACAAAAGTAGTCATATAGCTTAATGGAAGGCCATAACCATAGATTTTGACCTTCATTACATCTCTTAATCCTCAACGACAGGTCAAGATATAGCTGTACAACTCATAATTTCACCTGTTGATGATCAAGCAACCATAGATCCTTAGTTCCCTGACAAGCATAGTAACATTATTAACCAAGTGCTCAAAGGTTATGAGGTAATCATGCACTTTGATAGAACTTCAAATACCCATGGGGTTGATGTCACTACCATTATAAAATTTCCATTTGGTGAAATCCAATCCTTCACCTATTGTTTTGAGTTTCCATGTACCAACAATATAGTGGAGTATGAAGGTTTGATCAAAGGGATGATGGTAGATTGTGACATAGGAATTAGATACTTAATGATCAAAGGTGATTCAGAACTCATGGTTAACCAAGTAATTGAGGTCTATGCATGTAAGTCCAAACACTTACAACCTTACTATAACCTAGGGTAGAAATTATTACAATAATTCACAAATGTTAATATCTAACACATACCTTGAAACAAGAACACCATAGTTGATGCAATTGCAATGTTAGCCCTTAGTATGACACCAACTGTGTTTAGTAAGTTGTTCACCTTAATTGTGGACAATGCTACTCCCATCACATAGAATACTAAGGATACCTTTTATGGCCTTTGTTCAAAATGCTCCTCCCAAGGACTGGTATGATGATGTCAAATTTTACCTTATGCATGATGAATCCTCACAAGGCTTAACCACTACTCAGAAGGACGTTATACATAAGTGATCAAAGAAATATGTCATTATAGGTAATAACACATTATGTTGATGATCTTATGATGGCATACTCCTAAATTTCTTAGGTAAAATTGAAGCTAGAAAAATCTTAGAGTAGGTTCACGAGGGTATGTGTGGAGGACATATAGGACCTAGAGCCATGATTGCTAAGATTAGACAATTAGGCTACTATTGGCCTCGTATGAAAAATGATTGCATGAAGAAGGTTGAGCATTGTAACACATGCCAATGGTATAGCAACCTTATACATGTACCACCAACTATGTTGCATACTACTTAGATAGCATGGTCATTTCACTAATGGGAGTTGGATATCATTGGATCTATAATGTCTAAGTCTTCTGTAGGGCATAGCTTCATCATCATTGCAACTAAATACTTTACAAAGTGGGTTGAAGATATTCTCCTAAGGAAGAATACATTCGAGAAAGTCTAAAAATTCATGCTAAATAACATTATAGCTTGTTTTTCCATACCCATGATCATAGTTATAGACAATGGACCATACTTTAGTAACCAAGAAACAAAGTATTTTTTTCATGACCTAGGCATTAAGCATTCTTTCTCATCACCTTATTACCCTCAAGTCAATGGGCAAGTGCAAGCAAGCAACAAGGCCATCATCACCTTACTTAAGAAGATGCTCAATAATAGCAAGTGCAAATGACATGAGTGGCTTGTCCATGCACTATGGGCATACATAATAACCTATCACATGATAACTAACATGACCTCTTATAGCTTGGTTTATGGTTTTGAAGCTATTTTACCTCTTGAATTGTGGGTTCCATCACTCTAATTACCCTTGACTAACTTAATCAATGATGAGTAGAATAAATAGTTGCAGATAGTAGTCATGGACTTAGTGGAGGAGTAATGTATGCCAGTGCTTGCTTACATCGAACACTATTAGGAGAGGTAGAAGTAGTAGCATCATCATAACTTAACCATGTGTAAGATCAAGGAAGGTGACCTAGCACTCAAAGCCATTCATAAGCATGAAAATAGATTTTGAGCTAATTGTGAAAGGAGCTTCCTTGTCACTAGAGCCTAGGGGAATAGTGCATTGAGGGTAGCTAACATGGATGGGAATGAGCTAGTGAATTTAGTCAATCATTACTATCTAAACCAATACTACTTATAGCTAACAATCGTTGACAAGTGGGCTTACTTTCAATAGCCTGCTAGGTCCTCAAACTAGTATCATGGCCCACCATGACCTTAAACTAGTGATTTCAGTGACCTAGATAGCTTGGTTTTATCATCTCATGTGGATTGTATGCATTGTAACATGATAGTATGCAGTGGTATTTTGTATTCTTTTTCAGTGCCTCTCGAGTCAATCCTCTAGGCACCAATAAAGAGGCACCATTATAAAAATACAAAATTTTATATTTTATAGCCAATTTCCATCATGTAGCTTTCACCCCATGAACTTTGAGGCAAAACTTCATTGTAAATGTGAAGATTGTAAGCCATGAGGGGCAATCTCACATATTCCATACTTTTGAGGTTAAAAATGCCTCATGTGTGATAAAATCCTTATTTCCCAAGTGAAAAAAATCACCTAGTGTCTATATTTTGGCTTGGGGTGGTCAAAATTACCTTTTATAATGCCAAAAATGGAAATTTTATGGGTTTTATGAAGGGTATACATTTTCTACGTTAGAAATACTTACAAGGGGGAAGATCTCACCTACCCCCAATATGAAGGGATGGGAGCTTCCCCCTCAACATGGAAACCTTTCACCAACATGGAGACTACATGCACAACTAGGAAACCTTTCCCCCTTAACATGAAATTTTTTCTCCCATGTGGAAACTGCATGCCCCTAGTGTGGAAGCAACAAAAGCTAGATTTCAACACTTCATGTACTCCAACATTGACTAGCCATTTCAGAAAGCATGGCAAAAGACTTAGCATGGAAGATTCATCTCCAACATATAAGGTGTGTCCCTATTACTATTTATAGTAAATAGAATGGCCATGGGGTGAAGACACTTACTATATATGGTAACCTTCCAAATTTACACATCATCTCACTTATACGAGGTAGAAATTTGCAAAAATTTAATAGCTAATTTGCAACCATTGTGTAGCTAAGTTACAGCCCAATCATAGTCATTTTGGAACCCCATTCATGGCTTGAAATCTATAAAAACCAATCTCAAACACCATTTACAAGTTCAACATTTTTGGCAATTCCATAACCTTAACATTGGTTCAGCAATTTTCTCAAGGTTTAGTAATTTTTCACAATTAGCAACTTTTGATTCTCATAATTTTCATGGTTTCACACTTGGAAATTATCAAGTACTCAAGAGCTCTTGCAATCTTCCATGTTTGCATTCTCTTGAACCCCAACATGGAAGCATTATAGCCTTGAGACTTATGAACTTTTGGTGTCAACATTGCATATCTAGGGCTCCCAACCCCAGCATGGAGCAACTTGATAGCTAGACACTTTTATCACCACCTAATAGTAACCCCAATTACAAATCTATAGTTTTTAGTAGAGGAGATTCGAATGCATCGGGAGTGTCTTGGTATTTGGATTGTGGAGCAAATCACATTGACTTCAATGGACCTTGAACTCTTGCCTCAATGAACGTTTGTTTTCTCTCTCATGGGCATTTATTATGCACATTTCTAGAATTTATTTTTTGTTATTTTAATAAAGTTTTAAAGTTTTATTTTTGTGTGAAATCTACATATTTTTTTTATATTCTACAAATCTGCAATTTTTTCATTATTATTTGCATCATTCATTTTGCATTTTGTAAGTCCCTAGGTGATCTACTAGACTATCCAGGGCACCTCAAACCCCATTCATTTTAAAGGCCTTGAGGATTTGGAGTTGAGGTTGTTGCATCAAATCCATCAATATCTCCAACAATTTATTATTTCAATTGCAACACTTGTTACCTCATCATTACTACTCTTGCCATGTCACCTGTGTCATTTCCTTTTTGTTATCCTCTACCATGAAGCCCTTGTCTAAGGGCCATCAAAATCCTTACTTCTCTTTTCCATGTCACACTATTGTCACATTGCTCTACATCCCTCCATGCATCATGAAAACCATTGCCAGTGTGTGTTCCTCACCACTACTAAAGTTGCACTTGATCTGTCACACCTTGCCGTGTCCAAATCTATGCTACACCTACACCATGTCATGCCAAGGAAAATGAGGGTTTTCCATTGCACCATGCTATGCATTTTCTATTCATTGTCACTTGCATTGCAATTTCATTCAAAACCATTTATCATGAAACCCTCATTCACAGACCCTCTCAATTTTTATTTCCCTACACCACCTTGAGAATCCTTGCCACCATTATCATTGACTACACATTTTCCACTGCCATTACCTTCACTGCCACTGAAAAACCCACTATAATTTTTGGTCTATTCTAGTGCTTCATGGGCATTGATGATCATGTCCATAATGGTCCCTTCTAATGCTCCACAGACACCAATAGTGCTATCCATAATGGTTCATTTTGGTACTCCATAGGCACTAATGGCACCATCCATAGTAGCACATTCTAGTGCTCTATGGGCATCAATGACATCATTCATAACAATCCATTCTAGTTCTCTGTAGACACCGATGCCATCATCCATAATGGTCCATTCTGGTACTCTGCGGACACTGATGGCATCATCCATAATAACCCATTCCAGCATCCCACAAACATCGATGACACTATCCATAAAAATCTTTTTTGACACTCCATAGACATTGATGATACTATTCATAACAATCCTTTATGACATCCCACAAACATCGACAACATTATCATAATGATCCCTTCTAGTACTTCATGGACACTGATGGCATCATTCATTATGGTGCCTTTCTAGGCTCCCAATTTTTTCATCAACTTACGAAAAGATCAATTTTTTTTTGTCAAATGATAGGAAAAATTTAAAATTTCCATCAACTAACAAAGAATTCAATTTTTTTCCATTAAAACATTAGTTTAAAATTAGGAATATGGAAAATATATTTTCAAAAAAGGAATTTGATGCATTGGCAACATTGGAGATAAGAATCCCATAACTAAGCATGCTTCTTCTAGAGTAGTACTAGGATGGGTAACCTCTTGTGAAGTCTCATTTTTCATGCCAAAGGTCTTAAAACTTTAGAATTCATAACTATTGATTTTAGAAGTATTTTTCGATGAATGAATAGTCATTTTCTATAGATTTCACCCTTCTAGACACAATAGTAAAGTTAGATCTACCTCATTAAATCCCAAAAATTAGTTTTCACCCCTTGCCTGATATAGTGCCTTAACACCCTCAAAGTTTTAATTTTAGCATTACTTAAGCATACGTTGTTCATTTTTAACATATGAATAGTTATTTCCAATGTTATTCATCCTTTTGAACTCAGTGGTGAAGTTAGATTTATCATCTA
>MNCI01027417.1:5386-33429 GCA_015680685.1 Gnetum montanum
TTAGTGGTTGGTGGAACTGCCTTGGGTTACCTTGAGGATAAGGTAACCTTCGAGGTGTTTGCCGTTGGTTGAGTCTTGGATTTAGTGCATACACCCCAGACTCCTATAGATGTGAGATAACTGGACAACATCCCTTAGGATGGTCATATTGGCAGATCTCACATCCACCATCATCATCTGTGTCAGAGTCCATAGCCTCATCAAAGATAGGAATTTTTCCCTTACCCTTGTTATGTTCAGGGATTCAATTTCTCCGCTTTGCCTTACCTTTTTCACTACTTTGTTCATCCTTAGACTCTTCTACAATTTTCAAAATAATTTTAAGTCTTGAGTGTAAGGAATCCCACAACTGATCTACCTTAGCTGATACTTCTATTGTTAATTTTTGGATCGACAAGGTTTTTCAACTAACCAACACTTCGAGTGGTGACTCATCCTCCTCATCATGAAATTTTACTCCCTTCTTTCGAAGGGAGGGATCGCAATTGTATTCTTTTGCACTTTCCCTCTGACATAGCTCACCTTCTTCTTTTGCTACTTGTTCCAACAAGCAATGTACTTCATGGGCTCTAAGTTGTGATAGTCTCCCTTGGGCATAAGTCCCAAGGGTTCTTCTTGTTTCATGCCTTAGCCCATCCACGATGTGGCGAAGTTGATCCTGCTGAGTGTACCCATGGCCCAGGCAACGATCTAACAATGTGTAGTAGTGGACCATGGCAGCATCAAAGGGTTCATAAGTACCTTGTTTCTAGCCTTGGATCTGCTTACGAAAATTTGACACTCTGGAGTACGTCTGATATTTATTGTTGAAGAGTTCTAGCATCATACTCCACCTCCTGATGGTTTCTAGTTCTAAGGACTGGTACCAACTCTTTGCTTCTTTAGTGAGTGTCCTTGGGAACAACTTAAGCTTTTGCCACTCATTTTCTATATTCTGCAAGGCACAGGCATTGTGGAATGCCTGTAAATGATGCTGGGGATCATCGCTGTATCCCCCTTAAAAACATGGGATATTGTTCATATCCCCTTTTAAGACTTGTTTTTGAAGTGTAACTGCTGCATGAGCTCGAGGATGTCCTGTATGTTTAATTTGAACCCATTTGTGCTTAGATTCAGGTAACTTTTGATAGCTCACATTGGGCTCATGTTGTCAACGTGAGCTTAGCGTGACCTCAGCATGACCTGGGTGTGAGCAAGCTGGGATGGTATTATATGAAATCTTGATTTTTGAGACCTGTCTTTCAAGTGCAACTGCTGCTTGGCCTTGGGGAAAACCTGCAAGCTGAATCTAAGCTTTTTTATGCCTGGATTTGGGCCACTTTTGGCAGCTCACGCTGTGAGCGTGACCTTAGCATGAGCACTAAAAACGGTGTATTTTTTAGCCTGAAATCAGAATTCTAAGGGCTGGGACCTAGAGGAATCATTAGTGGACCTCGAGGGGGCCTTGTACCCTCGAAATAAGCTATTTTGACACTATTTTGGGTTACTCATGCTGAACTCATGCTACCAGCGTGACCTGGGTGTGACCTCAGCATGAGTAGCAAGATTTGGGCAATATTGACTTGAAATCTTGGGTTCTGGATGCTGAAACTTGGAGTAGTCATTAGTGGGCCCTGAGGGGGGCCTTGCCCATTCAAATTAGGATCATTTTGACCTAATTTGGAAGCTATCATGGTTGGTCACATTGAGGGCAAGCTAGCTTGACAGCATGAGCAATTTGGCTTAAGCAAGCTAGGTGTGAATAAGCTAGCTTGACAAGTTGAGCATGGGCAAGCTAACTTGACAAGCCAAGTGTGAGTTCCATGCCTTAGTTAAATTTTTGCCTCCAAAATGCCAAAAAAGGCTTGAGTCGTTCTTGTTTCAAAGTGCTAGGCTGAAATTTTATGGTGCTTCATTGACCCCTCTTTGTTGACTTCTGGAGGAATCCACCCGAGAGGTGTTGACAAAGAAGTACAAAACACCACAAACAATCAAGCATCAAGCATTAACCATCAGCCCTAAACTGAATGTAATCGTACCATTTTCAAAAGTACATAGGATTGGGGAAATGTAGTTCAAGACGCGAGGGGATTGGTTGTAACCGGGGAAATCAAAAGATGATCAAGGGTTATAAGTGTTGCCAGAATTGTGGGAGAGGAATGTTCTCATGTGAACAAGTTATTTCTTTGGTCCTTGTCAATAGCTGATTTTCAGCGGACTCAGAACCAAGACATTGGAGATGCGTTCTTTGGAGAAACGAGACTTTTGTAGAGTGTTTACGGGGCCCGTTGTAAACAGCCAAAGCCACACGATGATGCACAACATGGTCTCTTTTAGACATGAGTGTAACTAGTTTCTAAGATGATTACTTTCTCACCTGGGGCTTGTATGAGAGTAGCCAATAGTCTTTTGTTTATGATGTCAATGGGGTCATGAAGACCTTTTCTGTGCATTTTTCTCTTTGACCCTTTTGTTCTCTTTTTCTTTTCTTTTTTTCTTGTTTGTTTCTTCTCTCTTTTTTTTTGTTTGGAAGAGCTTGCTTTCAATGCAGTGCTCATTTTTGAGCATTTGCATCTTGTATCATGCATTGTGTTTTGTGTTTTGCGTTGCAACTGCTTAGAGAATCACAGTGTGCAACAGTGTATCAAGAGCTTCGGGTGAGTAGGATACAATGTATCTAGGGGATGTAACTGAATAGGATAAGGGGCATGATGGGGAATAAGGAATGTATCAGGAGTTGGGAATGTACTTATGAATGGATTAATTAACCCAGTTGCGAGCGTCAGGAAGAATGTGATACCTTGTCATCATGATGAAGTAAATCTGTGCATGAACGCCTCAAGCATGTCATCCTGCAAACACAACTCCAAGGGGACAAGAAAAATACACACGATTCAGTTAGCTAAACACTTTAAACTTGAATGTAGTTGACGGAATGAAGCCATCATGTGGAATTTTTAAGGTGAACAAAATCTTTAGACAGCATCAGTTTTATCAAGGTCAATGTGATGAATCAGGTGACAGGTTTTTATTGAGCACGTACAGCCGATCGCAGCAACTTGTCTTTTCAAATGACGCCAGGTTATTCATGATGTTGCCAGTTTGTATTCTTAGCAAACTGTTATGGATTAGTTTCATGTCATAATCCTTTGGACGTCGCCAGTTTATTATCGTAGCGGATGGTGCAATGCTAGTTTATAGTCATGGCTGAGTATGAAGAGGCAAGCTAGTTTATAGTCTTAATGGACTTTGGTGGAAAAGCGTGGTAGTTTAGTGTCATACCAGACAAAGTTTTGTGGTGTCAGTTTACTGTCATGACACCAGGATGTTCTGTGGTGCTAGTTTTAAGTCGTAGCTCCCGGATTATTCTGTGGTATCAGTTTTAGGTTGTGATGCTAGGATGTTCTATGGCGCTAGTTTTAAGTCGTAGCTTCCGAACTGTTCTATGGTATCAGTTTTAGGTCGTGATGCCAGGACTGATACATACCTTAAGCTCATCAGATGTAGAATGGTTTCAGGTACACATGATTTGTAGGATTGGTGAACTCGTTTCCATCCATGTTGATGAGTTTGAATGCCCCATTATCATATGCCTTGATGACTAAGTAAGGCCCTTCCCAGTTAGCTGAGAATTTGTCCACGTGTTCGCAGACCACCTTGAGAACTAGGTCACCTTCCTTGATCAACCGCTTATGCGGATCGTGTTGATGACTTCACCGTTGTTGTCTCTAGTACCATTCGATTTGATTAAGTGCTCGTACCCTTTCTTCCTCCATCGTGTCAAGGTCAATAATGCATAGCTCGTTGTTCTGACCTTCATTTGGGAGGCTAGAGAGTGTTATCCACAATGAGGGAACCTGTAACTCTAAAGGTAACACAGCTTCAGATCCGTATACAAGGTTATATGGTGTTCTACCTATGGACGTTCGATGCATTGTTCGGTATGCCCATAATGCATAGATTAACTGCTTGTGCCATCGTCTCTTGCTTTGATTCAACATCTTTTTGAGCACCATGATGATCATTTTATTCATAGACTCTGCTTGACCATTGCTTTGTGGTTAATATGGTGATGAAAATGAGTGTTTAATACCTAGGCTTTCACAGAAGCTTTTAGTATTTGTACTGCTGAATTGTGGCCCATTATCGATGACTATGGTCATCAGGATACCAAAACAGGTCACGATGTTTTCTAATGTGAAATTGCAAACATGTTTAGACATGGTTTTCCTAAGGGGAATAGCTTCTACCCATTTTGTGAAATATTTGGTTGCAGTGATGATGAAGCTATGTCTTGCTGAAGATGGTGGTGTTATTACCCCAATGATGTTTAATCCCCATTTTTGGAATGACCATGTGATTTGTGCCGTATGCAACTCATTAGGTGGCACATGTATTAGGTTACCATGCCTTTGGCAGATGTTGCATGTCCTAACCCTGGAAAAGCAATCGTACTCCATGTGTGGCCAGTAGTAGCCCAAACGTCTAATTTTCATTGCCATTGCTTTGGGTGCTATATGCCCTTCACAAAGTCCTTCGTGAACTTGTTCCATGATTGTTTGGCCGTCAACGCTAGTGACGCACATCAACAGGATGCCTTCATAGGATCTGCAACACAATGTGTCTCCTATTAATGCATATTTCCAAAAGCGTTTTCACACCACGTCCTTTTGGGCACTTATCAAATGTTGTGGTGGTTCGCCTTGTTGAAGGTACTCTTTTATGTCATCATACCATTCTATTGCTTATGTAGTGTTGACGAACGCTATGGGTATTTCGTCGAGAGCTTCGGTTATAGGTTTGGGAACATCTCAGGTGTCATATTTAAGGCTAGAGTAGTAAGTGCATCAGCGATGGTATTTTCGTTTCTAGGAATATGTTGCACATCTACGTTGATCAATTGTTTTAGCAAGCGTTTAGTTAGGTCACAGTATGGTTGTAAATGAGCAGCCTTGCATGCGTAAACCTCTGTGACTTGATTGATTACTAACTTTGAGTCACCTTGAACTACAAGACGTGTGATTCCTAAAGTTAGTGCTGCTATAAGACCTCTAAGAAGGCCTTCGTACTTTGCCACATTGTTGGTACAAGGGAAAGTTAGTCGATAGGCAAAGGGTTGAATTTCTCCAGAGGGATACATTATGATGGCTGCAGCACTTCCTCCTCAGGAAGTTGAAGCTCCATCGAAGTAAAGGATTGCATCGTAGTTATTAGGCACGGTGTTAATACTATTAATGCTCTTGTTAGGGAATTCAAGATTGATTGTCGCTTGATATTGTGTGGGTGAAGCAATCAATTGATTGAATATTGCTTGACCTTTGGTGAAGGATTGAGTTACATAGCGTAGGTCAAACTCAACGATCATCGCTTTCCATCTACCTATCCTACTTGATTCATAGATGTTGTTAGTGATAGCTCTAAGCCCATTATCTTTGCAAATGATGTAGACTTGGTTACGGAAGAGATAGTGTCGTCACTTTTTTAAGGAAAAGACAAGGGCAAGACATGATCTCTCTACATCATTGTATCATTGTTCGCAGGCAATTAAGGCATGGCTTAAATAGTAAACGGGGATCTCGATTCCATATTCTCGTTTTTGCCAAAGCATGGATGCAATAGATGAATCGGAAGTCACTAGGTAGATGTAAAAAGGTTTATCGCTTTGCAGCGGATGAACTATTGGCAATTGAGCCAGCTCCATTTTTATGTTTTCAAATGCTTCCTAGCACTGTTGAGTCCATTGGAAATGCACATTCTTTCATAGTAAGTGCTGCATGGGTTTCAACTTGTCTGTTAATTTTGTGATAAAGCGTCTGATGAATTACAGTCTACCTTGCAGACCACGTAATTCGGTGAGGTTCCTAGGTGGCTGCATACTAGTTATTGCTTTAACTTTATCAGGGTCTACTTGTATCCCTGTTTCGGAGACTATGAAACCAAGCATTTTTCCTGTTTTAACACCAAAGACACAATTCTTCGGGTTGAGTCTAAGGTCATGTTTAAGACAACGTTTAAGCACTAAGTCTAAATCCTTTGCATGCTATTCAGTTGTTTTAGATTTAACTGCAATGTCATCAACATAATCATTGAGCAAATCAAGCATGTAATCGCTAAATATGTATGTCATTGCTTGTTGATATGTAGCACCTACATTCTTAAGGTTGAATGACATCATTGTATAACAGAATGTACCCCAAGGTGTCATGAAGGTTGTTCTAAGTTGATGCTCTAGATTGATTCTTATTTGGTTGTATCCCGAAAATCCATCCATAAAGGATAACAATGTGTGCCCAGCAGTTGTGTCAACGAGTTGATTAATGCTGGGTAGGGGGAAGTCATCCTTTATAGTGGTTGTGTTGAGATCACAGAAGTCAATGCATATGCATATACTACTATTTTTCTTAGGGACTACGACAATGTTCAATATCCAGTCAGAATAGTCAACCGCATGGATGAAACCAGCTTGGTAGAGCTTTGTAATTTCATCACAGACTACTAACGCTACCTCAGGTCTAACCTTTCGTGCCTTTTGTTTCACCATTTTATATTTTCATCAAGGATGATATTATGTTGGACAATTCGAGGGTCCAACCCTGGCATGTCGGCATAAGACCATACAAATGTCTCTATGTTGTCTTTCAAAATCTGAGTGATATCACTAGCGAGTTGTGTGTCTAATAAGGTACTTAATTTTAATGTTCTAGTTTTATCACTAGAAGTGGCAATAGAGACTTCAGTAAGAGGATCCTCAGTGATACTATCGACCTTTAGATCTAGAGTCTTCATCATGTTTTCAGGCTAGTTCGATATTTCTTGCGTGGATGCTATTAAATTTGTGTAAGTGGATGGGTCTAGATCCAAAGATTCTAAATTGATTATCCTTGTTACTTCTCCATGTGGTCCATTGAGAGACAATGTTGATAAGTTATTCTTGGTTGCCATGGTGTTGCTCCTGCCAATTTAAAACTAGGAGCAATGTGAGTGACATTTTCTTGACAAACGAGTTGCTAAATGTAAACTAGCTTCGTGTAATTTATGTTCTGATGCACTTGCGGAACGTAGGGGTAGTTCAATGTCATACCGGGACCGCATGACAGTTTTAGGCCATACCGGGCCATCCATGGCATTCATGTTTCATGTAAATAATAATGTTATGATTTTCATGGTTTCATAGATTTTTGGTCTTCATGATTTTTTTGTTTATGCCTTACCTCATAAGAAAATAAAAATAAAACTATCTTGAGAACATGAAAATGGAAACAAAGTGAACAATAAAAAAAATAAAATAAAATAAAAGGCACAACAATGTAAAATAAATAAAAGAGAAAGGAAATAAAGCGAAACAAAGTGAATCAACCATGCCAAAGGGATTTAAAAGGGTATAGCATGAGTTAGTGTTGGCAGTGTGACTAACTGGGTGCGTAGCGCAATGTGAGTTACGGAGGGTAGCGTGAGTTACAGGGTAGGGCGAACAATGTAATGAAGGGCAAAGGGAAGCAAGACCAACAGGACAAAGGGAAGAAGTAGGACAGTCTGGCATTTGTAGAGGAGAGTGAAGAACTGTTTTGATGCCTTCCTCAACCTAAGGTTTCATCATGGGCAGGGACCCTGCACAGGTATGTTTTCTTTTACTCTTGTTCAATCTTGTATTTTGTGTTTTCGGCATTAACTAGGACAACGTAAGCCCTTACAGCCATCATTTTCTGCTATGTTTTTGGTTCCTGCAGCGTTAGATTTAGGGCCATTTCATGTTGCTATTTTTTTTTGGGTTCCTGCCGTGAGTATCCTAGAGTCTGAGTGTTTAAAATTATTGCTAAAATTTTTCTAGGGCTTGAGTGTTTCCAGGGTAGGATTTGTTTTCGGTGTTGAGGCAGATTGTTTTATTAATTAATTATTTCTGATTTTGCTCTTGTGGCACCCAAGGCAAGCTACGGCGTGGGTTTTAGGGCTGTAGAATGTGAGTTGGGTGCCGAGGGCCTGAGCGTGAACACCCAAAGAGAATGCAATTTTTTCTTTATCTAGGCATAAGCCCCAGAGAAAACGCAGTTTTTGTCTGGGTGTAAGTTCCCCAGAGTTAATGCAGCTTTTTGTCTGGGTGTAAGTGCCCCAGAGTTGGCTGCCTTTGTAGCGTGAGTTGTGCTATCGTGTGGGTTGCAGTGTGAGCTGCATTGTGAGTAGCAACGTGAGTTGCGTTGTGGGTTGCCTAGTCACGTTTTACCGTAACATGCACTATAGCGTGAGTTCCCTGGGAACTGGTGCATGAGTGAAAGAGAAAGGTGTAAATTATTCGCTTAGTGTTATTGATTATTTGTATCCTTTCATTTTTTCTTTCTTGGGTTAGACAGTGAATGTACATGTTTTGTATTTGTACTTGTTTGTTGGTTTACTGTGTAATGGATTTTTAATGTCCCCAGCAAGCGTCAAATACACCAAATGAATACTAGTGTTCTTATCTCATGGGGTGATCTTGTGTGTGTGTTAAATCTTACTTGTTAGGTTTATTTATTTATTTATGTATTTTGTTTTTTAGTTTATATGTTTTATATGTTTTAAGTTACTTACCTAAGGTTCTGGCTCTATGCAGGGGGCCTAAGCCTTTTCTCCTTGTGATCGAACTTGTTGGTGTGCTATCTTGGTCTGGCCCTTTGGAACCGAACATGCCTAGTCATGATATGCGGATCGGGGCGCATGTAATATGGTTTCACCAAAATGTTGGTGCATTTTTATCATTTATTTTGTAGAATTTCAGCGTTGTCATATGGTCTCATTTGAGTGAGCAACTGACTCGTGATATTGTTGAGACCATGTTGCCCGGCTCAACACGAGGCATGTTAGCTTTTGTTGTTGACATAGACGAGGGACCATATATAGTCGAGGGGGGAGCTCCCAAAGGTCCTAGATCTACACATCCTTTGACCCGTGTGTGGGGATTACCGTCTTGCAGCCATCACAACAATAGTAGCACACTTTTTCTAGCCTATCGTGTACATACACTATTCCAAAATCTGCCTGGAATAGTATACAGAGTAGACAAGTATGCTTTTTTATATACTTGTATTAACTTTGTTCCCTTTGACATTATATCATTGTTTACGTATGAATACTCTTCTTTTGTAGGCCCCATTTTGCTGAGCATGGATTGCATGAAGGTGATAGCGGGCTTGCCTTAGCGCACACAACCTTGGAGGCGTTCATGATGGGCCCCACTCTTCGTTCTGCGATGCTAGACCAGACCAAGGATGCTATTGTCAATTATCCTAGGCAATTCTCTAGTTGTCAAGTTCGTAGCTTGCTGCATGAGGATTGGTCTCCTGATGGGCCTGTTTTTCCTCAAATGGTTGATCCTGCAGCAAGTGTGCCTACTCCATTTGCTAATGGTAAATGGTTGTGTTCTAGGCTTGGTTTTCATTTTTGTTACATTATTACTTATCATATTCTTAATTTTTGCTAAATGTCTCCTGTGTCTTTTCTACAGCAGACATTCCCCTTGATGAGGTTACCATCATATCTGGGTGCACGGAGGCCACTCTCTTTATGGATTTTGAAGAGATAGAGGAGTCACAATGGTGGCTACACAAGAAGACACCTAAACAAATCATCAGCCGTCTCACCAATGTGGACTTGATGGACCTATTTACTGTCTTGACTCCTAACGTTCCCATGACCGAAATGGTTTCCATCGTTGACTCTTTTAACGATAATGTCTCCTATTTTACTACACGAGTTTGGGGAGTTTGAAACACCACTAATTTCAGCCTAGCACTTTGAATTGAAAATGACCCAAGCCCTTTCAAGCATTCAGAAGGAAAAATTTGGCTAAGGCATTAAGCTCACACCTAGCCTTCCCAAGGCAGCTTGCTCATCCTTAGCATGAACAACTCCAAAATCAAATCAAAAGTGGAAGACGATTGCTCAAAGTTTAAAAATTCTAGTGTCCAGCGCCCATCGTCCAAAATTATCTAGATCATACACAGGCAAGCAGCGATTATACTTAAAAACAAGCTTCAAAAAAGATCGAAATTTGGTAAAAAATTGTAGGTCTTTGCTAAACGTTTTTTAGGTCATACTGCAGCATGACATACTCCAAGTGGCCTATTCTCAAAGCCAATCCAAGCAGTTAGGAATTGTTGGTTTTAATTGTTGCAATTGTAGTCTATCGAAAATCATCTACGGATTCTTGCTTCAATCGCAATCTCTCTCAACTACGTCGATGCCGATGAGCAACGCAAAATCAAGAGGCCCAGGATTGTCAAACTAAAACCTAATAATGAGAAGCAGCAGCTTTGGGTTCGCAATGATTATATGATTCTTCTAGAAAAAAGTTATGATTTTTGCATTGCCATTGCATAACCAGAAAAGCATCCAAAATACTTCAAACATTTTCCTACACGTGTGATCGAGACTGAAAAAGTTTAACGGATGGACAACAGTTGCTCAGAAACGTTCATAATAATGCAAGGAAATGAATGGCGGCCTATAACATTCAGGCCACAAAAGAAGGGTTGGCTGTTTCTGCAACGATTGATGACAAAAATCCATTGAATCCCAGCAAACACAGTTCAGAGACAAATTAGTTGGAATCGATTTCTCAAGGATTACGAAGAGAAATTGTTTTGATTTCTCAAGGATTATAGAGAAAACCTTTTTTATTTTTTCTCCTCAAAGATGGATGCTATCTTCATATGTTTGCTATTCATGGTCATGACAAAAATTGTCTCCACTTTTGCTTTTGCTTGTTCTCCCCCATCATCGCTGATTTCTGTTCACTAAGATGGAGAATTTTGAGAGCACCAATCATCCCAATGGATGAGGAGGAAGACTGCTATTGTTTTCTGCAATTTGCTGGCTTTCAAGGAAAATTCTGCCACTTGTCTAAGTCGCAGAAGATTCACATCAACGTAGGGTAGACGGTCCGGTTCTATCGTAAGAACCAGAGTTTCATCCATCACCAACAGTAATAGTGGGGTTGCTGTCCAAAACTGCGCTGCCTGAGAACGACGTCAAATATATCCACAAGTGCACAGACAACGTGGGGAAGCTTAATTTTTCTTTCAAGAATGGTAGCATGGTGATTCAGGCCGAGGATCCTACTTCAATTAGCGCAATCTCTCGATATCCAGAGATCAAAAATTCCATCATCCATGATAGTGATATGAACAGTAATGGATGGCTGGTTGTAAAACATCCCGAAGTTATGCAGGTCACATTGGATGCTCGACAAGTGAGGCGAAGTTAATCCTTCTTGATTTTCTTTGTAAATTTTTATCGTTTGAGGGCTTGTCTAAATTGTTTGTATTTTCATGGGATTGAATGACCCACATGTTGTGAGATACATTGAACCTGGTCAAGAATGAAACTATCCAACACACATCCAACTCGTGCACAACTATCCAGCACACATCCAACTCGTGCCAACTATCCATTGAACACATGTCACTAGATCTGCTTTCCTCTCATCTCCCAGCTGTTGATTCCATTCTTGAATTTCGTGCCCAAGCCCAGCCCAACCTTATAAATACCTTGTCAATTTACATAAACAAATGAGGCAAAATTGGAGAGATTGGAAATTCGGAGAGAGGACAAAACCTGCAATCCTTGGGCGCTTAGCACATCTAATTATTGGCATCCTAGCATATCTCATGTTCATCACATCACATCATCGCATCATATCATCTTGGGGCTAGGCATTTGATTTGCCATCCACATGTGTGTAACTACGCTTTGACCAGTGCACATTTTTTTAAAAAAACCAACACAAATACAGTTTCATTATTGCCTTCCATTTACATTATTTACTTCGGTTTACGCTTTGTTTACAATATAGCTCTATTTATGCTTTATTTATAATTAGTACGCTCTGTTTACATTTCGTGTCGCTGTTTGTATTCCATTTACACCGTTTACGATAACCCCAACGCTAGCCGTAGCTTATGCTCGGGGAAGTCCTTGGTTGATTTGTTTGTAAACCATCCAAGGCACTTTGCCTTCGTTTCCTTTTTCAGCTTACCCTCAAGCGAAGGCAGGTTCAGCTGTGCGTGCCCAAAGATCTTTCGATGTATATTTCCTTCCAGCCTTACACCGATGATTTAGGTCAGTACAGTTTTTGGCGCTAGAAGGAGGGCCAACTCGCTTATTGTTATTGGCTAAAAACGTCACTACCTGTCAAAACTCATCCATCTTGTCCATTTGAGTCTCCTTGTCCTTGTTGATCACGCTGAGCTTGTCCCTATTAGTCACGTTGAGCTTGTGTCACACAATGCAACAACTGCTTGCAATCCAACTCCATTCGTCTACTCCAGTCCACTCACGTTTATCATGGAATCCTCCCAAGTCAACCCAGTAACACTACCGATTGCTGACTTTGGGGCCGAAGCTTCAAACCCTGTGACTACTACAGAATCCATAACCATTATTGAACACATAAATCTTCAAGGCCCTACATGCCAATCCCTCAGGCTACAGGGCAAAGGCCTTATTCACGCGACTCTTACACCAGAATAGTATAACTTTATCTGTGTCAAAATCCAAGACAACCTACCCATTGATCATGTAGAGAGGGAAGCTAAGCAAGAATATGAATTTATCCACAAAGAAGGACATGAGTGCATTCCTTCAGCATTTAACATAATCCCAGTGTCTGAAAACCATCATAAACTCATATCCCAGCTTCTTATGGCTAGAAGTCAAGCCTTACAACTACGTCCCATAGAGCCTTAGGATGAAGAAGATGACTTTGTAGCCCAATCTGAACATGGAGAATCATACCATACCATTAGCCCCCATGCCCACACAAACCCATTATTTCATCCTTTCCTAGAAGAAATTGTGTTTCCTCCTTCATATGCAAACACTCGAGCACCTGTTCCCCATTCCATTCCTATCTTCTCTGTGCTCAATAACATTCACTCTGATGCATCCACTTCCATCACTCCTCCACAAGTACAGTCCCAACAACTCCCCCAAACCAACGCAGGGTCGATCTTCCAACCTCAAGTAATTGGAATGCCATCAGTCATATCAGCTTCCACATCCACCCATTACATACCCCAGGTGCAGATCCATGGGGCATCATTGATTACCCCAACCCAACATGTTCACAGTGTTAATTCACAACCTATGGCCAGGTAGTGGATTCCACCGACTGTAGTCTCAGTCCAGAATACTATCCCACTGCAACCAACATTAGCCCAACAACCTCCCTTTCCACCAACAATGCAACAATTAAACCATTATCATCCACAATCTATGCAATCCACTGCTTTGCCTATTGCCCAAGAATGGGCAAACACACAAAAAATGATGCACTCATTGGCAGAAGAATTGAAACGCCTTAAAACTGTGAACATGGAAGAAGTCAAGGTATTAGATTTCTATCAAGATGACCTAATTGACCCCTCAGTTCCACCCTTGACCTTGCCAAAAGGAGTCTCATTACCTCAACTGACCAAGTACAATGGAGAAGGAGACCCAAATGCCCACCTAGTGACATTTAGAATCGAAAGTCTTTTACTTCAAGCATGGCCACATGTAGTTTTGTGAGTGTTTGCAATGTCCTTAATTGGAAAATCCTTAGACTAGTACCAATCTTTACCTTGTAGCTCCATATCTTCTTTAGAAATTTTTTTGCATTAGTTTGTTAGCCATTTCAAGTACAATCTAAAACTTGAAGCCACGTTAGATAGCTTGATTCAAGTTAAACAAGTGCCATTAGAGCCAGCGCAAAAATTTATCCAAAGATGCAGTGCAGCCTTAAACGAACTTTATGAACCTATCCTCGAAGCATATTTACTCACCATCCTTAAGTCGACTGTGAATGACTTTATTAAGTCAAAAATTTACTACCTGAAAGCCCGCACATTGAGCCAAGCATTCGTGCAAATCAAAGACATAGAAGAAGCAGCACAAACAAGTAATGTCCTAGCCTACTCAACCTTTAGGAGCCAACACACAAGGAAAGATAAATCCAAAACAATGGTAGCAGCAGTGGTTGAGGGAAAACAACCCGCTATCCCAAACAACTATGAAAGAACCACACCCACTCATACACCTAAAAATTCTTCAAATAGAAACAACAACATAGGTTATGCCCATACCTTCAAAAGGAAAGACCCTGCTCAATACACACCATTGCCCATGAAGCCTTCACAACTACTTGATCAACTTCTAAAAGCTGGGCTAATTTAACACAAACAAATGTCTCCTGCGGCCTTGCAAAGACATGATCACTTTTGCGAATTGGCCAAAAATCCAGCCTTAGCAATAGCCAATGAACCTCCCATTCCAAAAGGCTTTAGGTTGGATAGGTTTTGTGAATATCACCAATGGTGTGGTCATAGGACTGATTACTGCTTTACGTTGAAACAAGACATACAATGCATGATTGATAGGGGTGAAGTGGTGTTCGACGAGACAAACCTAGTAAGACCCCAAAACCAATCCATGGGGGTCTACAAGGATGCTCTCAATACCAATACCAATGATGCCCCATATGTGATTAATACTATCCATGAGGAAGACAGACAAGACATTCCTCGAAAGCCTTTTATGATTCGTGGGCATTTAGAAAACACACCTATCCCAAAATATCCTCAAACCCCTTTCACCGTGCGTACATCCCCCACACCATCAAAACCATTCATCATTCGCATACCCCCTTTGATTGCCACCACAACAAACATACCATCTGAAAATCGATCCATTCCCTTTGTGGTCCGAGTGCCAAAACATCTTGGCGCATAACCTGCCTCCACTTCTTGATGACCTTTGCGAGAACCTCTTGCCAATAGGCTAATAAGAGAGCGACTAGAAAGAGAAAAAAGAGAGCACATGGAGAGAGAAAACTGTGGACATGAATTAGGACTGCTAAAGCCTACATCGCTAAATGTCGTTCCCATGAGTCCGTCCGTTAATGAGCCTAGTACAAGTCACCAAAACAAAGATGAAGTCGCAAGTCATATCCCAAACCTAGCATCCTCAGCTATTAATGTAAAAACCCCTCCACGAGAAATAAAAATGCTGGGTTAAATGGACCAAATCTCTACGGATAAGAATATCCCAAACAGTAAAGACCTAGCAAATGCGTTAACCCAGGTCACACAAGCCTTAAAACAAAAGAATACTTCTTTAAGTTTGTATGACTTAGTAATGACTTCACCAGTACACCGAGAGGCTCTCATATGGATGCTAACTTCAATTCCTATTAGTGAGGATCATTCTGCAGATGAACCATCCATTTATGCAGTATTATCCCCACAACTTCAGGAATTGAAGACCACATCCCTAGAGTTCCATGTTAAGGACATTAAGCTAGATGAGAAAATAGGGGAAATCACCATGGCCCCTATGTTTATAATAATACAGGTTGATCATTTCAAAATATGTAGGGTGCATGTCGATGATGGTGTGACAACAAATGTAATACCTTTTTCCGTCATCAAAAAATTGGGACTCACTGAACAAGTATAGCTCACAACAACCTCTTTCTTGAGATCTTTCAGTGGTTCTCGTGTGGGAGTGAAAGGAATGGTTACTTTAGATTTCATAGCTGGTGACCAATTCCCTACATTAGCTGAATTCATAGTGGTTGATGAAATGCCAGGGTTTAATCTGATCCTAGGACGTCCTTGGCTAGCTCAACTTAAAGTCATATTCACCAATCCATCAGGAGATCCACCTATTCTATGAGGGTGGTGAGATCATCATACATGGGGATACAACAACATCGATCACTTTCTCATACCTTGAGGTAGGTCAAGGGTTAGAAATTGAGTTTGTCAAGACTAAACAAGAAAACATGAACATACATCAGAACGTGAACCCACTGTTGACTCACAATCTAGCTAGCACTGAAGAAACACAAGAAGACGCAGATATAGGAGCCATTCCTACTGATGTCCCTTGGTCAGAACTACCCTTTGACATCACTGATGAAGGGGAAGGTGAATATAAACTCATACCCATATGCCCAACCCCACACATTAAGCTACAAAAGATCAAGAGGCAACTCAACAACTAGAACGAATGAGACGAACTGTCCAAAATGACGTTAAACAACGAACTGTCTGAAATGACATTAAACTACAAACTATCTGAAATGACATTAAACTATGACACGTCTAGTATGATGTTAAAACTACCAACATATGTCTGCAATAACATTAAACTAGCCACGGTCAGACATGGCCAGTTCCGTTTAAAACTTCTTAAAAACGTTACTACCTTTGGTCCACCATGGCATAAAACTAGTAATCCTTTCTTTAACAATAGATGCAATAGTCCATCAAGACTTTAAACTGATGTACCAAGTCCAAAATGGCTTTAAACTAGAGCCAACAAATTACAAATTTACAAACTCTCATCATTTTACATTGAATTTTCGCTTACAGGTTACAAGTTAGGATTTAGATTCTTGACAGTCGTTGCTTTCTTTTCCAAGTATTTACCTTACATCTTGCTTTACACGTTAGAAATTTATGTTACAGTTAGTTGCACACATATACTCTAGAAAATAAAGAAAAACAATAAAAAACATGAGAAATAACAAAAAAAACATTTACATAAAACATCAAGATAATGAAAGAATGCAACCATTTTATACCACATTTAAATTCAAGCCATTACATCAGTCTTTATACATTCCACCAGCTTAGTTATCCTATGTTCGTTTACACTTTGTAACTCTCCTACTGAGGGAGTATCTCTTATTTTGCTCCTATTTTAATTGGTAGGACTGAGCATCATGTCCACCAACAACATCCTCTCAATATTTTCTCTCAATGGATCATACGAAGATGTAGAAAGAGCGATCCACCCAGAATCGTTGGATCTAAATCCATCCACCTATATGGATTTGATAGCCTCCACTCAAGAAACATCAAACTGGCCTAAAAATGTAGTTAAAACTCTAGATCTAGAAGCTAACAATATCACTAAAGATCCTCTGGTTGAAATCCCCATTACCACAGTTAATGACGAAGTCAAAACCTTGAAATTAAATGCCTTACTAAATCCACAACTCGTAGGTGACATCACTTAGGTTTTAAAAGACAACATAAAAATGTTTGCATGGTCATATACAGACATGCTGGGACTAGACCCCCGAATCATCCAACATAACATTATTCTTGATGAAAAAATTAAACCAGTAAAGCAAAAAGCACGAAAGGTTAGACCCAAAGTGGCATTAGCAGTCTACGCTGAGATCACAAAGCTCTACCAAGCTGGTTTCATCTAAGCCGTCGACTATTCTGATTGGGTATCAAACATTGTTGTACTCCCCAAGAAGAATGGTAGTATACACATATGCATTGACTTCTGTGACCTCAACATAGTCACTATAAAAGATGACTTTCCTTTGCCTAACATTGATCAACTTATTAACACAACAACTGGACATGCATTGTTATCCTTTATGGACGGATTTTCAGGCTACAATCAGATAAGAATTAATCCATAGCATCAACTTAGAACAACTTTTATGACACCTTGGGGGACATTTTGTTATACAATGATGCCATTTGGCCTTAAAAATGCAGGTGCTACATATCAGCGAGCAATGACATACATATTTAGTGACTACATGCTCAATTTTCTCAATGATTATGTTGATGATATAACAGTCAAGTCTAAAACAACTAAACAATATGCAAAATATCTAGACTTAGTGCTTAAACGTTGTCTCAAATAGGACCTTAGGCTCAACCCAAAAAAGTGTGTATTCGGTGTTAAAATGGGAAAATTCTTAGTTTCCTAGTTTTCGAAACAGGGATACAGGTATACCCTGATAAGGTTAAAGCGATAACCAATATGCAACCACCAAGAAACCTTACCGAACTACGCGGCCTCCAAGGTAGGTTGCAATTCATTAGACACTTTATCGAAAGGCTGACAGATAAGTTGAGTCCCATGCAACATCTATTACAAAAGAATGTACATTTCTAATGGACTCAACAATGCCAAGAAGCATTTGAGAACATAAAACAAGAGTTGGCCCGGCTACCAACTGTTTATCCTCCACAAAGTGACAAACCTTTCTACATCTATCTTGCAACTTCTGGTTCTTCCATCGCATCCATGATTTGTCAAAAACGTCAAGATGGGGCTAAGATCCCTGTATATTATCTAAGCCATGCTTTAATAGCCTACGAACAATGATACAACGACGTAGAAAAATCATGCCTCGTCCTCGTCTTCTCTTTGAAGAAATGGTGGCATTATCTCTTCTGTAATCGGGTTTACATCATTTGCAAGGATAATGTTCTCCGTGCCTTCACTAATAACATCTATGAGTCAAGTAGGTTAGCTAGGTGAAAAGTGATGATTGCAGAATTTGATTTACACTATGTCGCTCAATCTTCCACAAAAGATCAAGCCATAGCCATGCAACTAACTGTCTCGCCGACGCATGATCAAGCAACGCTAAACCCCAAATCTCAGATGAAAATGTTAATAGTATAGACAACGTACCTAATGATTATGAGGCAATCCTCTACTTCGATGGAGCTTCAACCTCTCGAGGAGGAAGTGCTGCAGCCATTTTAACATATCCCTCTAGAGAAATCCAACCTTCTGCCTACTGCTTAAACTTTCCTTGCACCAATAACCTAGTAGAATACAAAGGTCTTCTTAGAGGACTTCGAGTAGTGTTAACTTTGGGAATCTCACACCTTGTAGTTTGAGGTGATTCGCAATTAGTTATTAATCAAGTCACTAAATTCTACTCATGCAAGGCTCTCCATTTGCAACCATATTATGATTTGACTAAACATCTAGTGAGGCAAGTAGTAGAAGTGGATATACAACACATCCTTAGAAGCAAAAATACCATCACTGATGCACTTGCCACACTAGCCTTAAAGATGACACTTGAAATGTTCCATGCATTTCCTAGTTTTATAACCAGTTGTGCCGAACCTATAATTAACACTCTAAATGACGTACCTGTAGCATCTATTAGTACAACACATGCAAGAGAATGGTATGATGATGTAAAAGGGTATCTTCTAAGAGGCGAACCTCCATAACACTTGACAAATGCTCAAAAGGACGCCGTACGAAAATGTTCCTACCAATACACATTAATAAGAGACACCTTGTGTCGTAAATTGTATGAAGGTATTCTGCTAATGTGCGTTAGTAGCATCCATGGTCAAATAATTGTAGAACAAATCCATGAAGGACTTTGTGGAGGACACATAGCACCTAAAGCAATGGCAACAAAGATTAGGCACTTAGGTTACTATTGGCCACACATGGAATATGATTGCATCTCCAAGGTTAGAACATGTGACATTTGCCAAAAGCATGGTAATCTAATACATGTACCACCCAACGAATTGCATACCACACAAATCACATGGCCATTCCAAAAATGGGGTTTAGACTTAATTGGACCAATAACGTCGTCATCTTCTGTAGGCCATAGCTTCATTATCACTGCAACTAAATATTTCACAAAGTGGATGGAAGCTATTCCTCTCAGGAAGACCACATCAAAACACATTTGCACCTTCATAATGGAAAATATCGTAACTCGTTTTGGCATTCCAATGACCATCGTTATCGACAATGGGCCACAATTTAGTAGCACAGATACCAAAATCTTTTGTGAAAGTCTGGGCATTAAACACGCATTTTCATCACCTTACTACCCACAGAGCAATGGTCAAGCGGAGGCTACAAACAAAATTGTCATCATGGTGCTCAAAAAGATGTTGATTCAGAGTAAGAAATGATGGCATGAACAATTAGTCCACGCATTGTGGGCTTATAGAACGACATATCAAACATCCACAGGTAAAACTCCATATAGTCTTGTATACGGATCTAAAGCTGTTTTACCTTTAGAATTGCAGGTTCCCTCATTGCGGATAACTCTCTTTGGTCTCCTCGATGAAAGTCAAAATAATGAACTACACATCGCTGACCTTGACTCGGTAGAGGAGGAATGTGTATGAATGCTTGATCAAATTAAATGGTACTAAAAACAACAGAGGCAAAGGCACAAGCACGATCTTCATAAACGCCCGATCTAGTCCTTAAGGCTGCCCGAGAACATCCAGATAAATTCTCAGCCAACTGGGAAGGGCCTTACCTAGTCACCAAGGCATACAACAATGGAGCATTCAAACTTGCTGACATGGACGAAAACAAGTTCGCCAATCCTACAAATCATTTGTACTTGAAAAAGGTACTATGTCTGACAAACTTGAGGTACGTCATAATCCTGGCATCATGACTTAAAACTGATACCATAGAATAGTCCTGGGATGATGACTTAAAACTGATATCACAGAGTAGTCCTGGATCATGACTTAAAATTGATACCATAGAGTAGCCCTGGCATCATGACTTAAAACTGATACCACAGAGTTCTATCCGTTATGACACTAAACTGCTACATCCATCCGCCATGACATGAAACTAGCATCCAGATTCCACTAAGAATATAAACTAGTTTGCCTCTTCACAGTTTGCTATGATTATAAACTAGCAATGCACCATCCGCCATGATGCTAAATTGGCACCGTCCAAGGGGTTATGATGTAAAAATAATCCACAACAGTCCACTAAAACTATAAACTAGTGACATCATCAATGACCAGGCAAAATTTGAAAAGATGTATCGCTGCAATCAGCTGTTCATGTTTCACAAAGACTTGTTGCATAATTCATCTCATGGGCCCTAATGAAACTGATGTTGTTCATGATTCTGTCTACTTTGAAAATTGCACGTGGTGACTCCCTCCTTGTTTAAAGTGTTTAGCTGATTGTTTCATTTGTGGTTTTCTTATTTTCTTGGATTTGTGTTTGCAGGATGACACTTCTGAGGTGTTCGTGCATAGATGCACTTCATCATGATGACAAGGTATCACATTTTTCCTTACGCACATGACTGGGTTAATCAATCCGTTCATAAGTACATTCCCGAATCCCAATACATTCCCCTATTTCCCATCATGCTCCCTTATCCTATTCAATTACATCCCCCTTGATACATACCACTCATCTCAAAACTCTTGATACACTGTTGCACACTGTAGCTCTCTAAGCAGTTGCGACGCAAAACATAATACATAGTACATGATGCAAAATGCAAGTGCTCATACACAAGCATGGCACAAAAAGCAAGCTCTTTCAAAAAATAAAAGAAAAAGGAAAAGACAAAATAAAGCGAAAACAAGAAAAAAAAAAGAGAACAAAAAGGTCAAAGAGAAAAATGCACAGAAAAGGTCTTCATGACCCCGTTGACATCATAAAGAAAACTATTGGCCATTCTCATACAAGCCCCAGACGAGAAGGCAATTGTCTTGAAAAATAGTTACACTTGTGTCTCAAAAAGACCATGTCGCACATCATTATGTGGCTTTGGCTGTTTACAAAAAGCCTTGTAAACACTCTATAAGAGTCTCGTTTCTTCAAAGAAGGCACGTCCTATGTCTTGGCTCCAAGTTTGCTGAACACTGGCTATGGACAAGGACCAAAATACAGCTCATTCGCATGAGAGCACTCCTCTCCCACAATCCCGACAGTAATCATAACCCTTGATCAACTCCTGACTTCCCCTAGTTACAACAACTTGCATCTTGAACCACATCCCCTCAATCCCATGTACTTTTGAAAATGGTGCGATAATATCCAACCAAGGGCTGATGGTTAATGTTTGATACTTGCTTGTTCATGGTGTTTGCACTTCTTTGTTGATGCCTCTCAGGTGAATTCCTCCAAACGTCAACAAAGAGGGGCCAATGAAACACCACTAATTTCAGCCTAGCACTTTAAATTCAAAATGACTCAAGCCCTTTCAAGCATTCAAAGGGAAAAATTTGGCTAAGGCATTAAGCTCACACCTAGCCTGCCCAAGGTAGCTTACTCATCCTTAGCATGAAAAACTCCAAAATCAAATCAAAAGTGGAAGATGATTGCTCAAAGTTTAAAAATTCCAGTGTCCAGCACCCAGCGTCCAAAATTATCCAGATCATACACAGGCAAGCAACGGTTATACTTAAAAACAAGCTTAAAAAAAGATCAAAATTTGGTAAAAAATTGTAGGTCTTTACTCAGCGTTTTGCAGGTCACGCTGTAGCATGACATACTCCAAGTGGCCTATTCTCAAAGCCAATCCAGGTAGTTAGGAATTTTTGGTTTTAACTATCGCGATTGCAGTCTGCCGAAAATCATCTATGGATTCCTGCTTCAATCGCAATCTCTCTCAACTACACCAATGCCGATGAGCAACGCAAAATCAAGAGGCCCAGGATCGTCAAACTAAAACCTGATAATGAGAAGCAGCCACTTTGGGTCCACGATGATTATATGATTCTTCTAGAAACAAGCTCGGTATTCCGCAAACAAGCCTACGATTTCTGCATTGCCATTGCAGAACCAGAAAAGCATCCAAAATACTCCAAACATTTTCCTACATGTGTGATCGAGACTAAAAAAGTTTAACGGATGGACAATAGTTGCTCAGAAATGTTCATAATAATGCAAGGAAATGAAATGGGGCCTACAACATTCAAGCCACAAAAGAAGGGTTGGCTGTTTCTGCAACGATTGATGACAAAAACCCACTGAATCCCAGCAAACAAAGTTCAGAGAAAAATTAGTTGGAATCGATTTCTCAAGGATTAAGGAGAGAAATTGTTTTGATTTCTTAAGGATTATAGAGAAAACCTTTTTTATTTTTTCTCCTCAGAGATTGATGCTATCTTCATATGTTTGCTATTCATGGTCATGACAACAATTGTCTCTGCTTCTGCTTTTGCTTGTTCTCCCCAATCATTGCCGATTTCTGTTCACTACGGCAGAGAATTTCGAGGGCACCAATCATCCCAATGGATGAGGAGGAAGACTGTTGTTGTTTTCTGCAATCTGCTGGCTTTCAAGGAAAATTCTGCCGCTTGTCTAAGTCGCAGAAGATTCACATCGACGCAGGGTAGATGGTCCGATTCTATCGCAAGAACTAGAGTTTCATCCATCACCAACAGTAATAGTGGGGTTGCTGTCCAAAACCACACTGCCTGAGAATGACGTCAAATATATCCACAAGTGCACAAACAACGTGGGGAAGCTTAATTTTTCTTTCAAGAACGGTAGCATGGTGATTCAGGCTGAGGATCCTGCTTCGATTAGTGCAATCTCTCGATATCCAGAGATCAAAAATTCCATCATCCATGATAGTGATATGAACAGTAACGGATGGCCGGTTGTAAAACATCCCAAAGTTATGCAGGTCACACTGGATGCTAGACAAGTGAGGTAGAGTTAATCCTTCTTGATTTTCTTTGTAAATTTTTATCGTTTGAGGGCTTGTCTAAATTATTTGTATTTTCATGGGCTTGAATGACCCACACGTTGTGAGATACATTGAACCTGGTCAAGAATGCAACTATCCAACACACATCCAACTCGTGCACAACTATCCAGCACACATCCAACTCGTGCCAACTATCCATTGGACACATGTTACTAGATCTGCTTTCCTCTCATCTCCTAGTTGTTGATTCCATTCTTGAATTTCATGCCCAAGCCTGGCCCAACCCTATAAATACCCTGTCAATTCACATAAACAAAGGAGGCAATATTGGAGAGATTTAAAATTTGGAGAGAGGACAGAACCTGCAATCCTTGGGTGCTCGGCACACCTGATTATTAGCATCCAAGAATTTCTCATGTTCATCACATCACATCATTACATCATCACATCATATCATCCTAGGGCTAGGCATTTGACTTTCCATCCACATGGTGCAACTACGCTTTGACCGGTGCACATTTTTTTAAAAAAATAACACAAATACAGTTTCATTATTGCCTTCCATTTACATTATTTACTTCGGTTTATGCTTTATTTACAATATGGCTCTATTTACGCTTTATTTATAATTCAATATGCTCTATTTACATTTTGTGTCACTGTTTGCATTCCCTTTACATCCCGTTTACATTGTTTACGATGACCCCAACGCTAGTCGTAGCTTACACTCGAGGAAGTCCTTGGTTGATTTGTGTGCAAACCATCCAAGGCACTTTACCTTCGTTTCCTTTTTCAGCTTTCCCTCAAGCAAAGGCAGGGTCATCTGTGCATGCCCAAATATCTTTCGGTGTCTGTTTCCTTCCAGCCTTACACCGAAAATTTAGGTCAGTACATAGTTAAGGTGTCTTTCCATCTAACTGCCGAATTCTTTTCAGATATTTTTAACGTACCAGCAGATGGTGCTAAGGTGGTGGTGGATAGAGCAACCAGACAAGGTCGTGTGATCAAGGAACTTGAAGACTGGCTAGGTATACCACAAGGTCCTAAGGGCTTCACCATGCAAGTTGATACTCGCTTGTCGGAGGTAAATTTTCTATACCCACTCTTTAAAACACGATCGTTCCCTAAGTCTCTTTCCCAAACAAGAAGTCTTGGGATTGAGTTTGCACATGTTATGTGCTCAGTCTTGGGGACTGGTATGTGCTACAATTGGGCGTAGTTCCTTGTATTAGGTCTCTGTGGAGAGATCATTAGGCTATGTTTCAATGTTGATGTTAAATCCCACTTTACCTTTGCCTTTTTTGTGGGGTATCTCTGTAGGTTTGCTGAGTTCTTAGTGGTTTATGGAGATAACCATTATGTGTTAAGGGATTGTTCACAGTTGTCTCGCCCCTAGATCTATCATCTATTTAACACCACTAGATCCCAAGATCCACTTGAAGGCATCGAAGAATCAGTCTCTATCACAACAAGGGGTGCAACCAGTCGTTCCCACCATTCGCGTGATAACTTAGGGTTGGAACCACCTAAAATTCACACAACTATTAGGAGAGCTGAGTGCTTGATTCAGGAGACTGTTGGGAAGGCCAATGCTAAGGTGAAAAGGGCTTAGCGTTCGAGAGAACTTGCTACGGAGGCGAGACTGCCAAAGGCAAAGAAGATTCGATTCATCTTATCGAGAGTGGGTAAGTATTTTTTTTGCTTTAAGTGTTTTTATCTCTTTTTGAATTTATTTGTTTACTTAAATATGCATACCTATTATGTCATGCTAACCTTATATTTATTGGTGCTAACAGAGGATACCCTAAGAGGGAAAGGGAAGAATTAGCTCCAATGGGTGAACCTGAAACGGTTATCACTAGGTGTGATGAAGAGGAGGAAATGAGAGAGGAAGCAATTGATGCTATTCCCATCTTACGAGAAGAGGATGAAATGGATACCATGGAAGTGACACTTGCTGAGGCTTTAGATGCCCTTAAGCATTCAAGCGAGGAGAAAGGTGTTTTTGACAACTTCTTTGATGGGTCTTTACACCTTGGTGATCCGCCTGAGCTGACCAACAAAGGGCTCCTTGGTACGTTTTGTTAGTTTGATCTGCATTTCATACTTATTAGCTTTGTACATTATTTTGATTATCATGACTCTTCCTAACATCAGACATGGATGTTGAAGCACCTAAAGCACATGCATCTTAGGCGGATGTGTCGGAGTTACATGCCCCAGTTGAGATGCCTTCCCATGTAGATTCAACATCCACCAATCCATTAAGGCCGTGGCATGAGATGCCCAATAAAGAAGACTTTGTTACGGGCATTGTCAACAATGTTGTTGCTCGTCTGCAATAGGCTCATCTTGAATTAGGTGTGTACTTTATACCAAGTGCCTGAGTTCATTGTGCTTTTGCATCTATCAAAGATCTCTTATTAGCTCATATGTGTGATGTTTGTACTTGTAGGTGCAAAGCTTCAATGGAGTCCTTCCGAGGCTACCCATATTGATGGTCTCCTGGAATTTCCCAAAGATATTAAGCAGATTCCAAGAGGGATTTATGATGTTGTTTCGGGTTGTGTTGTTCCGAATGCCAAGTCTCTCTGGACCTGCAGGTGCTCAATTGAACACTTATGGCTTGAAGTTCAATCATTGAAAGATAATTTGGCGAAGGTGATAGAGGAGAGGAATCCCGTTATGATTTTTCCTCTGCTATATTGGCCGATGATAGTACCTAGCATACATCCGAGATCACCTATGCACGTTATTGGATAGGCTTGAATAGCAAGGTGTAGGTGATTCGGGAACTGGCCGAATAGAGGGCCCAGATGGATTTATTGAATAGGAAGTGCCATGACTGGAAGTCCTTTCCATCCAAAGTATGCAAATGGGGCCAGGATCAAAAAGATCATAAGCATCAATACAAAAAATAGTTTAAGGAGGAATCAGCTGAACGTCGCCGGTTGGAGATGTTCGTGGAGGGGTTAGGCTTGTGCTCTTCTTATGACAAGTTTGTCGAGTGTACAGAAGTGGAGGGGTCTCCTGAGAGATCCATTACCACTGCCTCTAGGGAGGCTTCAACAAGTATGTTTTCTCTTGAGCGCCCTTCCTAGTCTTCAATGGACAAGGGTAAAACCTTAGCCAATATCGACCTCAGACTTGAGAAAGATTGGGCATGCATGCCCGAAGAAGAGATTCTACGATGCCTGAAAAATAATCTTAGGCCTTCCCCACCTATGTGTTTTATTCTTGCATTTTTTATTACTTTTAATCATCCTTTTTTTTTTAGTATTTTACTCTTTTAATTTTTTTGTTCATGTTTACTCATATTTTATATTTTTTTTTTTGTTTTTATTTTTATAGGGACATGATGGTGAGGTTGGCCCTAGTGGGACAGGAGCTGATGATGTAGAGGAGTTTGGGGACCAACCCCCTCCTAATACTAATGCATAATTTGGCTTGTTAGTCTTGTTAGTTTTTTTCAGTTTTTTGGTGTTTTTTGGCTGGTTTCATTGTTTTTGGAATGTGTAAGGATAGATGTAGCATGATCATGGTGTAATATGTTGTCATCCTATTGCCATGTTAACACTCCGTATTACATATATTTATATATTTTATTTTGCTTTTTCGAGTTTATTTGTGAACATAAATGTAAACTGGAATCATCTTTGGTAAACATAAAATAAACAAAAATTTTAATTTGCAAAATGTAAATGATAATGATGTAACGAAGTTTTGATATATTGGTAATGTACCGTGCTCTAGTTTAAGGCCATTTTGAGCCACGTGTATCAGTTTAAAGTCATGATTGGATTATTGCATCTTTGTCAAAGAAAGGGAAGAGACTGTAGTTGTTTCAGTGAATTTAAAAGAACCGACCATTTCTAACCATGGCTAGTTTAACGTCATTTCGGATGCTTGATAGTCCGTCTTAGTTCTTGATATGTTTCTTTAGTTTCCATAGTTTGTTGTGAAGGGTGGGATGTGTAGGCATGATTTTGTACTTGTCATCCCCCTCGTTGGATACGTCAAAGGGTAGTTCTGACCAAGAGACATCTGCAGGAATGGCTCCTATGTCTGCATCTTCTGATGCTTCTTCTGTTTTAGGAAGGTCACGAGTTGAAGATTGACCAATGTCCATGGTTTCACTAGTGGTGTCTTACTTAGGTTTAGAGAGTTCAACCTCTGACCCTTGGTTCGTTCCTACGTGTGAGGAAGTAAATGATGTTGTAGCATCCCTGTGTATGACGATTTCACCACCCTCATAAGGTAGGTGAATTTCTTGATGGATTGGTGATGATATGGCTTTTAGTTAAGCTAACCAAGGCTATCCCAAAATCAGATTGAACCCTGACATCTCATCAATGACTACAAATTAGGCCGATGTGGGGAATCGGTCCCCTGCTATGAAATCCAAGGTAACCATGCCTTTTACCACGACACGGGAACCACTGAAGGATTTCAAGAATGATGTTGTCGTTGGTCGTATTTGTTCCACGAGGCCTAGTCATTTAATGATAGGGAAAGGTATTACATTTTTTGCTGCCCTATCATCGACATGCACCCTATGTATCTTAAATTGGTTAACTTGTATCATTATAAACATAGGGGTGGTAGTGACCTCTTCTGTCTTTTCATCTTGTTTAATGTCATTGGCATGAAATCCTATAGATGTGGACCTCAATTCTTGATGTGGAGACAATACGGCATAAATAGATGGTTCATTTGCAGGAAGGTCTTCACTAATAGGGATTGAAGTCAACATACGCACTAGAGCTTCCCGATGTACCAGGGAGGTCATTACTAGGTCATATAGGCT